>JAGFNQ010003064.1:115388-237985 GCA_024364735.1 Boesenbergia rotunda | reverse complement strand
CGGTCTTCTCACCCCTGGCAGTGGGTTTTTACCTTCCCTAGGATTCGAACTCTAGACCTCCAGGCTAAGTACTAAAGTTCTTGAACCCTGGTACCAATTGAGCCATCTATATGTGAATTTTATACCCCTTGAAAATTAAATATAAATGCATAATCAATAAAATGCACATGACAAATCAGAACAGAGTTTTGATATATAACAAAGTTAGTTTGATTTTTATAAAAAAATAGATATTACCTAAATTATATTTATAACACATATAAAGAAAAAAGGGCCGCCTAGGGTCTGAAATCCTTTTATATCAGGCCCAGCAGTCACTCAGCTTTATAGCGTTCCTTAGAGCCTAGTGCTCAACAATCGTCTTCTAGCTCCAGATTTGTTGTGATTTAAGGTAGCGTGCTTGTCTTCATTGGAGTAGCTATGGGCGACATCCTCGTCATCGCACTAGTCGAATTGTACGTACCCTAATTTTTAGTTTGTGATTTCAGTTCTTGCTTTTAAACCTAGGGTTAGCGATATTTTTCAATAAATGACTGAACTTGCGGAGGCCCGTTTATGAACGAATTCTAAGTGTCATTGTTTGTTTGTGTCAAATAATTGTTTGTTTGATGGTTGCTAAGTTCGGTATGGGTCAAAAAAGATCATCTTCAAAGAAAGCTGCTCCCACCAAATCTAAGAAATAGCAAGTCCCTGGGGGAAGTCATGGGAAAAAAACTGCCACAACGAAAAATCAAATTGCCTACCGAGTATACAAATTTTGCCAACAGAGGTCGAAGTAAACGAATGAACTGGAAAAGTAGCCTTTGCCATTTCAAAAATTTTATTGAATCTGTTCCACCCACACCAGCACAAGAACATTTGCTTCGAGAAACACCCTTTTCTTGGGTCCTCGACCTTCCTACTAATTCTTGTGTAAGACCCCAGGTTCAGAATATGTTTAATAATTGGGATGAAGAAGAACAGAGCTTTGTATTCCATGGGAAAAAACTCAATTTCACAACGGTTGATATATCAGTTATTCTAGGGCTACCTGACCATGGAGAGATAGTCCAACTTGATTTGAATGAGGCCTCCAGCCCACTGTACAAGGAGTATTTTGAAGATTCCAGTTGTTCTGCACGGCATTTGGAGAAACTGCTAATAAAGTCTACGTCCAATGACAAGCTGTACTTTCAGTTGTATATACTCTATTTTTTTGTACAGTGCTATTTTGTGGTAGTAGCAGCATACTTGCCATTCCTGCCCTGTCACTTATTGATTGCGTAGATGATTTTGACAATCTACCAAACTACAATTGGTGCAATGCCGTGTACAATTTCATGGCTCCTCAGTTGGGAGCCATTGGAAAGGAGGTGACATTGAGGCATAGACCACATGTAGGTGATTCAACCCAACCGGCCAAGGCTCCCTTGCTCAAGGGATTTTCAAATATTTTGGCTGTAAGTGAGAGTACATATACCTGCTAATATAATTTCATGATGGATATTATTTACTGATTATAATGATGTTGCAGGTATGGGTTAATGAACATATTAGTATTGTTGCTCCTGAACATCCTCATAGATTGCCAAGAATACTTCGTTGAACTTGGCCTAAAGCCCATGTTGACACTATCAAGAGGATGATAGACCGTGTGGCCACAAATTTAATTATTGTTGATTTAATTCCTTTTGATATAGAGCATGATTTGGTACCTGACTACTCTCCTCCAACTCAACCACTTGAGGTAGAATATGAGGTATTACAGCAGGCACCAGAAGGAAGCCAGGCAGCACAAGGAAGGCTACAACCCTTATAAATGGAAGCCTGCAATATATGTATACAAAAACAAGAACAAATTGAAACCTTACAGCAACAATTAAATATAGCAAATAAAAGTTTGGAGGAAGCCAAAAGTGAGACGGCATCAGCCATCAGTGCCAAGGATCAAATTATTGTTCAGAAAGAAATAATAATTGCAGAGAAGGAGTCTCAGCTGAAACAAAAAGATGACATCATTGTTGAAAAGGATAAAATAATTGGTGACAAAGATTCGCAGCTTAAATAACAAGAGGAGCAAAATGATAAAAGGATAGCTGCAAGAGAGTCTATCATACTTCAGTCTAATCAAAAAATCAAACAGCTGCATGAACAATTGCAAAGCAAAGGCTCAGATGAAGGTGAGCCACTTACCAAAAAAAGGAAAATAACTCAGGTCAGACAAACCTACCAGGCCAAAGGTAAGGGCAAACAAGTTGTTGAGGAGGAGGATGAGGATGAGGATGAGGATGAAGATGAAGATGAAGATGAAGATGATGATGACGAGCCTCCTGCCCCATCAATGTCAGATACTACAACGCAAACAACAAAATCTGCGACCTCCACCCAAACAAACATATCTGAACATCATGCAGCTAAAGCTAAAGAATTTCAAAAGGTCAAAAGCAAAATATTGAAGAATTCCAGGGCATTTTTTAAGAAGAAGCCTAAAGATGCAGAGATTGCTGAAATATTATTAAAGCTTAGTAAATTAAAGTGAGTTAGTTGCTATTGCGTTTGGAAAAATATTATAAAACATTGATGATTATTGACATTCATTAATAAAATTTAATCATTCACATTGTTATTAAGTTGCTTATCTTATTTACATGTAGGTATGAGTTGAATTCAGTATGGTCCAATGGGACCTTTACATTAGATATGCTATCTTTTATGACAATATTTGATTGGAATGACTACACCACTGGGGATTGCATCAATACATACTGGACTATTCTTGGAAATGAAGTAAAAGTGTGTAACTCACCATACCAGCCCTCCATATTCTGTGGGGTGGGGTTTGATGTAAGTCAATTAGCTACTAAATCATTATTATTTTTTTCTATGATTTAGTCCACTGACACTTCCTTTTTAATAACCATAGGAACTTTTTGAGGCGATTCACGCTCAGGCTTTTGAACAAACTATTGCTACTGATACGGATAAGCCAATTAGATATATCATCTGTCCTCTAAATAATGCAGATGATCATTGGCATCTAATGGTTATTGACCTCGTGGAAGGTACTATCCATCATTATAATTCTCTCAGCGCCACAAAAGGGTGCACTGCCAAATTTGAAAAAACTGTAAGTTTTCTATTTCGTAGATATAACTCAAAAAAAAACTTTCATACCAATATAATTGTTACTAATGTCATATCTGTGTAGGTGGCGTTTTTCAAAAATTTGAACTGATCTTATTATAAGACATGGAATAAAGGATTGCCTTCCATATCTGGGACAGAGTTTAATAAAATTATTGTAGAAGGACCCACCCAAAGCAGATCGTAAAAGGATGTTTATTTTTGTTAAAAATAACAATGCATTTCTTGGTTGGATTTATAAGATGACAACAATGTCAATATTGGTTTTTTAGGTCGGATTGTGCATTTTCATGATGCGGTATGCAGAAAGTCTAGTTTTTCAAAGATCTACAGATTTTACCCAAAAGCAAATGAAAAATTATCGATTTCAGGTGGGCTATAAAATAATGAGAGACAAGTGCTGGAAGCTAAATCTGTAAATAGTATTTTTGTTGATACTATGCATATGTAATTGTCATCACAAACATTGTATATTTATAATTATACAATCCATGTACTCCTTTTCAAATCAATGAAACTTTGCTTCAGATCATTATTTTTGTCTCATATGTGATCTGTAATATGTAATTGTTGTGGAACCCATCGGTAATATTGAACCTTACTTTTGCTAGAATCATTTGTAGTGGGCCTGAAACAAAAGCATTTTAGGGAACCCACTCAGGGCCTGAAACAAAATGATTCAGTTGTATAATGTAAGTTTAATGACAAACAATATATGTTTGTAGTTATAATGTATGTAAACCATTTTGATACTCTAATGGAGCATTGCTTTCGATCCTTGTTATTGTGTATTCTCTAATCTATAATCTGTCCTCTTGTCGATACTATAAATAATATTGAACCTTACTTTTCCTCTACCCTAATTTTAAATCACAGCCCACGTTGAGCCTGAAATGAGATTATTTCAGGCCCACGATGGGCCTGAAAAATCTCATTTCAGGCCCACGCTGGGCCTGAAATGGAATTATTTCAGGCCTAGAGTGGGCCTGAAATGATATTATTTCAGACCCAGCGGGCCT
Organism: Boesenbergia rotunda; assembly: GCA_024364735.1. Classification (NCBI taxonomy): domain Eukaryota; kingdom Viridiplantae; phylum Streptophyta; class Magnoliopsida; order Zingiberales; family Zingiberaceae; genus Boesenbergia; species Boesenbergia rotunda. The sequence continues at coordinate 233,843 of JAGFNQ010003064.1, read as the reverse complement.
GAAATAATTTTATTTCAGGCCCACGCTGGGCCTGAAATAATTTTATTTCAGACCCACGCTGGGCCTGAAATGATATTATTTCAGGCCCAGCGTGGGCCTGAAATTATTCCATTATTGGGACTGACATAATAATCTCATTTCAGATTTCAATTAATTCATTATTAGAATGATTAAATATTTTATATAAATATACATGTTGTGAAATTATTTTTAATATTAAACAAAAAGGAGAGTACCTACATAGACATTGCACCACAATTTAATTCCATCCACATCATTACCTCATATTTTCAGAATTTGGCACAGCAGGAGATTTGTTTCATGGACCTATGATATTTTGATTTCTCAAAACTCATTACCAATAGTTAGAGTTTACATAGCTAGGAGATGGTATTTTTGGTCTCCAAACATAGTCCTCATGATTATCACTTACGTGTTAATACAGTATCAGTTGGCACAGAATAATGAATCAACAAAGCAAACAAACAGAGAGTCTCAAATGACAGATATTCACAAACCATAGGACTTCAGGACTTCAAGACCTAAAATAATATTATTGTGGGTTTCAAAATCCGACAACTTCACAACTGCTCAATTCTCCTTACATAAATTTACACAAGAAGAAATGTATCATAATATTGAAATACATCTTCAAGTCACAACATTAACAACAACTAGTTTTTTGACAATACTATAGCTGTACAATATACAAAATATATACATTCAGTTATCGTCCATACAAAATATACACTTCAATCAGAATATTAGGTCACTACATATACCAATTAACTCAAGACCTTGGGGCTGGCGGCATTCTACATGTCCTTTTATTATGACCAAGTTGTTTGCACCGGCTGCATTTTAGTTTGACCTTGCCATTGTGTTTGGACTCTATCCGTGCCTTCTTTCGTCTACCAGGCTGCACAAGGCTACGGGGACATAGAACTGTAATGTCGTTTACTCCAATAGGCCAAAACTGCTTGCTTCTACAAGGGAAAATACGATCCATGTAAACCCACTTTCATGTTTCAGAATAAAAATAATGCTCACAATATGGGAGTGTATCTATGTTCCTGTGAATGATTACGGCAATAGCATGTGAGCAAGGAAGTCCTGAAATTTGAAACTCCCCACAATGACAAAACTTTTTTTCCAAATCAACAATGTATGAAGTGCCCCATGTTTCTACTTCCATTTCTGATTGAGAGTCTCAAATACCACCTGTACGGTATTACTTTTGAGATTTTCACTGATCATAAGAGTCTCAAATACCTATCTACACAGAAGGAACTCAATCTCCGACAGAAGAGATGGATGGAGCTCCTTAAGGATTATGATTGCACCATTAGCTACCATCCAGGGAAAGCTAATGTTGTGGCGGACGCATTGAGCAGGAAGTCCAGAGGGACTTTGGCCTACCTCCGGGCATCAGTTACCGAGCTAGTTCAGGGTTTCTCAGAGTTGGGCTTAGAGGAGCAGAGACGGACTGAGCAGGGTATTCTTGTGACTATGGTTGCTCAGTCGTCGATCCGGACGAGGATTCGAGAGGCCCAGGCCACGGATCAGCACCTGCAGACCCTTGGTAGTCAGATAGGTTCAGTACCGCAGACTAAGTTCACCGGAGATGATGAGGGTACTCTCTACTTTCGAGGGAGACTATGTGTACCCGATTCACATCCGGTCCGAGAGGAGTTACTTCAAGAGGCTCATCACTCCCGATTTGCTATCCACCCGGGCGGGACCCGTATGTACCGAGACCTGAGGCGTTCCTATTGGTGGAACGGCATGAAGAAAGACATCGCGGATTTTGTAGCTAGATGTCTAGTTTGCCAGCAGGTTAAGGCTGAGCACCAGAGACCTGCTGGGTTAGTTCAGAGGATTCCCATTCCCGAGTGGAAGTGGGAACACATTACTATGGATTTTGTGATGGGGTTGCCTAGGACCAGACGAGGCCTTGACGCGATTTGGGTGATCGTTGATCGATTAACCAAATCCGCACACTTTTTGGCCATTTGGAGGATAGACTCCTTGGATAGATTAGCAGAGTTATATTGCAGAGAGATCATCAGGTTGCACGGCTTACCGTTAAGTATCATCTCTGACCGAGATCCGCGTTTCACCTCACGCTTCTGGCAGAGTCTGCAGAAGGCCATGGGTACCGAGCTCAGATTTAGTACCGCCTTCCATCCGCAGACCGATGGTCAGTCAAAGCGTACCATCCAGACCTTGGAGGACTTACTACGAGCCTGTGTTATGGATTTCGGAGGCAGTTGGGAGGATCATCTGCACCTTGTCGAGTTCGCCTACAACAACAGTTATCATGTGGCTATCCAGATGGCACCGTATGAGGCGTTGTATGGTAGGCCTTGTCGGACACCCACCCTCTGGGAGGAGGTTGGGGAATCCCAGCTGTTGGGACCTCAGAGAGCACAGCACGAGGCAGAGTTAGTCCGTACCATCAGACGCAGGATATCTGAGGCGCAGGATCGTCAGAAGAGCTATGCCGACCGGAGACGGAGACCTCTGGAGTTCTCCATAGGTGATCACGTATTTCTGCGAGTTTCACCCACGAAGGGGGTGAAACGATTCGGTCTTTGAGGTAAGCTTGCTCCGCGTTACATCGGTCCATTCCAGATTCTGGAGAGAGTTGGAGCAGTTGCTTATCGTTTGGCTCTTCCGCCATCCATCACCGGTGTACACGATGTATTTCACATATCCATGCTGAGGAAATACATACCAGACCCTTCACACGTGTTGTCGGATGTCTCAGTTCCACTCCAGCCTGACGCGACTTACGAGGAGATTCCTGTACGGATTTTGGGTCACCGAGAGCGTCAGTTGCGGAATAAGACAATCTGGCTGGTTAAAGTCGGATAGCAGCATCACACAGATGAGGAGGCTACCTGGGAGCTTGAGGATGTCATCCGAGCTCGCTACCCCCACCTGTTCACTTGAGGTATGTATGATAGTTATTGTTCAGTATTTATATCAGTATACTTCTTTATAGTGTTTATGGTAGTGAATAGCAAAATTTGGGGACCAAATTTTTATTAGTAGGGGAGGATGTTAAATCCGACACGTTCGACTAGGTCCCGGTAATTCTGGAGGATTACCGGATAGGTTTCGGGACTTCCGAGTCCTTGGACACAAATGTAGGGATCAAAATGTAATAAAACTAATAATTACAAGGGTTAATAAGTACCAAACATTAAACCTAGGGGTGGTCTTGCAATTAGACGGAAATGGGGTGGACTTAAATGCAAAAGGGACAAGTTATAAGGGGCTATTAGGGCTTAAGGTTTCGCCGCACACCTCGCTCCCCGATCGAAGCCGCCACAGTGCCCGATCTCTTCCTCCCTTCTTCACCCGCAGCGACGCCCGACGATCCCTTCCCCTTCCTTTCTTCTCCTTCGCGTTGCCCCAGCTGCAGACCACCCCGATACTTCTCCCTTCGCGTGCCCTAACCCACGGTCGACGCCGACTTCTTCCTCCGCTCGCGTGCCCTAGCCGCAGACACCTCGACGTCGAGACTTCACTAAAGGTCAAGGTGAGTCGAAGGGAACTTAGGGTTTCAATTCTGTCAAGATTGGTCAGCCGTAGCTCATTTGATTTGGCCGATCTAGGATTCTACACTTGGGCTACACGACCTGGAGATTTAGGAGGAGCATCTGAATTCTGAGGAAGAGGAAGTTTGCATGAGCTTGTGGACTCGCCGGATTCAAGCTCAGTAGAGTCGGCGATACAAGTTCAGGTAAGGATTGATATGTTAGGGTTCTTCTTGGAGGAATTTCCGTACTGAATGGAATTTCTGTTAACTTCATTTAACAATGTAATTGGAACGGGACATTGATCAATAGGCGGATTGAATTGGGTAAGATTGATACCTTGGAAGGTTTGAGTTTTGGGTAATCATATGTTCTGAGTTGGATCATGGTTTCTAAACCATGGGTAATTTGGCTTGATCAATTATCTTAGTGAGTTATTGTCATTGATAATTATAATTCCCTATTTGATGTTTTAGTGTGCTACCTTTGCCGTGTGATACTTCTGGGAAAGAAAATGACTAGGTTAACCTGAACACGGATTAGGGATTAATTAGCTGACTATTATTTGTTGGTAGTAGCTAATTAAATCTATCCCTGATACAGGGACTTGATTTGCTTACGGTTGCGGATTATATTGGACGGGTGGTTCTCCCTTTTTATACGGACTTCTACTCTTGGAGGCGGGTACCCTTTGACTTATCTCTTTTGATATTGTCATGTTGTTATGCATAGACTGTTATAGATAGCAGTAAGATTATACGCTACCTGGTTTGTTATGCTTGTTCTGGATACTTGTTGTTTATCCCTGAGTTATTATGCTGTTAGTTCCATACAGTCTCAGGTATTGTCATATCTATATGTATGCTTAGATATCGGGATGTACCTCTTGCCTTTGACCTTGAGGGATCTGTAGTTTCCGGCCAGTATACCTTGTAGGTTACCTGTATTTCCTGTGATAGGATTCAGACTGAGACCTAGTATACTGAGGACTTGGTGGGGGTTGTATGTGTACAGATCATACACCATGCTTGCATTGTTGCATGCCGGCGATCAGCGACTCCCTTGTGGTTGAGCCTATCGTCTTCCGGTACATGATATGCGCACACGGCCACTCATGGGTTAGTGGATACCGTAGGATGTGCGCATTTGCCCTGTATTGCTCCGTTCGGCCACTATTGGAGGGTGAGCGCGGGCGTGGTAGCAGCCAGGGATCCCTTCTCGTACTGAGCCACGAGGAGATGAGAGCTTGACTCCCCCATTGCTTGGGGTCGGAGCGGAGTCTCCACCACATCCTGTCCACCCGGTCACCTAGGAGCAGTGATAGCAGGGTGCGTACAGTTGTCATAGCCCTACCCGTTCAGACGTCCCTATGACAGGTGTACGTTGATCTGACTGATGTCAGGGGTGACACATGTCATTGCACCATGTGCATATTTTGCATCGTGCATTGTTTGCTGCACTTGATTTCTGCACTTGTTTGACATTGCATATTCTGGAGACTTGTTATCTGAGATTATATATCTATTGGTCTTCCATTGATACTCCTTACCCTCTTTACAGGTTAGATGGATTCAGGTATGTATCTACTTCGGTATGTTCAGTACTAGTCTTTCCCTACTGTTGATATGAGACTGTATTAGCTGAACTCTTATTGTTAGTATAACTTTCTATGCATATCTGTTGGGTATTCGCTGAGTTATGGACTCACCCCGTTGCCATATATTTCTATTTCAGGGTGATGCTTGCCAGGAGAGCCCTAGCCGCCAGTCCCCAGCTCGAGAGGAGCTTTGTTATGTTTTGTTTTATGTTGTTTTTCGGTTATGGACCCTGTAGTATATACTTTGCTTCCGTTGCCATGTTTCGAACATGTATTCACGTTTTATTCGATGGTATTGTACTTTTGAGTCCTATGTTGGACTTCGTGGGGTTTTGGCTTTGTTCCTGCCCCCTGGCAGCTCAGGTGAGTTCGTATTTTGGTTTTTCGATAGTTATAATCATATAACTGTTGTTTCTGCATAGATTTGAGGCCTGAGGCCATTTAACTGCGTGGATGTGATATATGTGTCTGTGTGTATGTGTAAATTGTCCGCCGGACAGGGGAGGTGCTGTCCGATTTTCTATTGGATCAGCGGCTTCTGGGTCTCGGGGCGTGACAATTTATTTTTGGTATCAGAGCCTAAGTTTTGCGATCCTTGTTTTTCGGATTCGGGTTTTACGGAAATCTGATACCAACTTATTTTTGGTATCAGAGCGTAGGTTTGCGATGCCTACGTGTTTTACGGGTTTTGTCGGATCTTTTCGATTTTTCGGGAAATTATCTGATACCAACTTATTTTGGTATCAAGCCCAGGATGCGGGATACCATCGATTCGTGGATTTCTCGGAATTTAAATCTGACACTGTACTGGTAGGTGTCGGAGCTCGGGTTTGATGTTATTCATCCGAGTATATTACGGATTTTTAAAGCTGTGGTTGCGATGCGACGGCAATTTGGGACTTGGCAGCGACAGGACTTCTCCAGGCAGCAAATAGGTAATATAAGGTTAGCCTCTTGGTTTTGGTTTTAATACTCGTTGATAATTTAACAGGTATGACGCGAGATGCTCATATTCCTGCACTGAGACGTGGATTGAATTTAATTTGAATTAATTTAATTTTAATTCGAATTTAATTTGAATTAATTTGATTTTAATTAGGATTTAATTTGAATTAATTTGAATTTAATTTAATATTTAATTTAAGATTTAATTAAGATTTAATTTGAATTTAATTAAGATTAAATTAATATTTAATTTGAATTTAATTAAGATTAAATTAAGATTTAATTCGATTTTAATTATGATTTAATTAAGATTCAATTCGGATTTAATTAAGATTAAATTAAGATTTAATTGGAATTTAATTAAGATTAAATTAAGATTTAATTTGAATTTAATTAAGATTAAATAAGATTTAATTTGGATTTAATTAAGATTAAATTAAGATTCAATTCAAATTTAATTAGGATTAAATTAAGATTTAATTCGAATTTAATTACGATTAAATTAAGATTTAATTCGAATTTAATTAAGATTAAATTAAGATTAAATTTGATTATAATGATTAATTAATAATTGTGGGTTTAAATTCATCATTTTCATTATTTCAAAAATTTCTTTTTCATCTTTATCTTTCTTTTCATGTTTTTCTAATAATTTTGATTTATTTGAATTTTTGTAATTTTTATTAACTATGGCCTTTATCTTAGATAGTTTTATATCCTCCTCATGATTAGATCTTTCAATATCCTCACAGTAGGTGGAGTAAATGGGCCACTAGTTAAATTTTTGTAATAACTTTCAAGATTATCTATAATTAAGTTATCATCTAGGAGAATTTTATCTTTATTATCCTCAAGAATATTTTCAACAAAATCATCTTTATCCTTAAGATTTTCAATAATTTCAGGGTTATCTTTAGAATTATCCTTAAGGTTTTTAAATTTGAATTCGGAATTATCCTTAGGATTTTCAAATTTGAATTCCGAATTATCCTTAAGATTATCGAATTTGAATTCAAATTTATCCTTAATTTTATCTGATTTAAAATTATCAGACATAAAATTATCAGAATTAATTTTATCAGAATAATCATCAGAATTAATTTTATCAGAATAATTATCAGAATGAATTTTCTCAGAATAATTATCAAAATTAATTTTATCAGAATAATTATCATAATTAATTTTATCAGAATAATTATCAGAATTAATTTTATCAGAATAATAATCAGAATTAATTTTATCAGAATAATTATCAGAGTTAATTTTATCAGAATAATTATCAGAGTTAATTTTATCAGAATAATTATCAGAATTAATTTTATCAGAATAATTATCAGAATTAATTTTATCAGAATAATTATCAGAATTAATTTTATCAATAACTGAATTGATATTCTGAATTAAACAATTAATTTATGATATTTTAGTCATATCTGTATTTTCTAATTAGACATGCAAGATATTAATTCTATTGTGCAGGTAATCTAATTTATCAGGAAAATTAACTAAGTTATCATAAGATAGTGCAGGAATTTATAAAGTTTTTGGAACATAAATTTTTCGTACCTTTGCTGGACATTTGTTTTTGTATTGTCCAAATTTTTCGCACTTGAAGCATCGCACGTGATCCTTGTTTTTTCGGACTCCTGGCGCTGGTATCTCCTTTGCCGTCGGTGACGAACGATTCTTACGAGTAGGGCACTGATTTTTGTAGTGCCCTCTCTCCCTGCACATGAAACAAATAATATGCAACTTAAAATTTGACATAAAAAATTGTACCTGATTCACCCCTGGGCTCCCCCTCAACTCCTGGCCTCGTTGCTCCGTCGGCGGTTAGTCCGATGAAGAGCGGCTCGGCTCTGATACCAATTGTTGGACCGGTGCCGTCGATAGAGGGGGGGGTGAATATCGACCGTGAAAAATCTTTCGAAATTCTTCGTAACACATTCGTTCGTTCTGGACTTAGAATATTAGTAGCGCAGCGGAAAATAGATAGAACGAAAAAACAAAGCTAAGGACACAGCGGATTTTTACATGGTTCCCAACCCCCCATGGGTAGTACATCCAAGGCCTATGCACGGGAACACCCGTCCACTAGGGGTCTCCTTCCCGGACTTTCCAGAGCCGGAGAAACCCGACATACAGTGCAGGATTACAAGCAATAATATAGAAAAATTAAGTGCGTAATTAAATGAATGCAAACCAACAAGACAAAGTATGAAGATCGGCCGATCTGGACCTCCGAAGTGCCGCGCACTTCCTCCTGGAGCCTCCCGGTCGTAGAGCTTCGTTTCTAGCGTGTTGTCGTCGGTAAGAATGCTTGGAATGGTACTTAACAGTTGTGGTTGAAGCAGAGGGGTCGAAGCCCCTTATATAGGCCTCCTGGGGGCGCCCTGGACTCTGGGGGCACCCCGATAAACCCGGTCAAACCTTATCCCCACGTCGAACTCTCCGCAGCTGATAAAACCTTTGACCAGGGTGCCCTCATGATGGCTTATCTGTGTTTCGGATTCGAAACTGCAACTACAGCTTCGAACCAGGGCGCCCCGCTTGACACCTGTTCTTCTTGCTTCACTTAACTGTATGTTTCTTCTTTGGCTCAGGGCGCCCACGCTGATGGGGGCGCCCTGGATGATGGGGGCGCCCTCCCTGATGGGGCGCCCCACTTCAGGGCATCCAGCCCTTGTTCCGCTTTCTTTGTCTTCCAATCTTGTACCTGCAAGATATACAAACACAAAGCATATACATACAACATTAAGCTTAAGGATTTGGTTCTGACTTCGGATCTCCACGAAACCCTAGGTCAAACTGGCACAAGTTCCCATCCTCGAGAACTCGCCCTTCACCTACTCCTTTCTGGAGACGGTTGCCACCCAGCCCTTCGGGTGGACTTTTACTTAGCTTCCGATTACTCCGGATCTCGAGACGCTCGAACCCTGACCCGTCTCTACTCCTGTCCTTAGTCATCGCTCAGCTAAGTTGCTCAGTCCCTTAGACTAAGACATCATTACCTAGCAGTCCTTCACTAGGTGCCTAGCAGTCCTTCGCCAGGTCTTCATTCCCTAGCAGTCCTTCGCCAGGGGCCTAGCAGTCCTTCGCTAGGTCTTCTAATCATAGCAACCCTTCGCTAGGTGCATAGCAGCCCTTCGCTAGGTGCCTAGCATCCCTTCGCTAGGTCTTCTATGCCTAGCAGCCCTTCGCTAGGTGCCTAGCAGCCCTTCGCTAGGTCTTCTATGCCTAGCAGCCCTTCGCTAGGTGCCTAGCAACCCTTCGCTAGGTCTTCTATGCCTAGCAACCCTTCGCTAGGTGCCTACCAGCCCTTCGCCAGCCCTTCGCTAGGTGCCTACCAGCCCTTCGCTAGGTCTTAGGGTTTCGATGCCTAGGTTAACTAGGACTTTTCTTCAACTTAGGTTATTTCTCTTTTGCTCCCATTTGTCTGCTCAATGTATCACTGACTTAAGTGTATTGTCAAACATTAAAACACTTAAAGAAGAACATCATTGATGCAACTTGCACCAACAATCTCCCCCTTTTTGATGTTTGACAATAACATAAGTTAGATTGGTTTAAGTGGCTAACTCACTATCCTTGGGATAAAAAACAAGAAAAAATTGATATAAGTTTTGAAACTATATTTTTGATCTTTGGGAGAAATTTTTTTTAAATTTTTTCTAACTTAAGCACACCTCTCCCCCTTTGTCATACATGAAAAAACTTTAAGAATATACTTGCACCAATAGGGAATATTTTTAGTTCTTTCTGAACATACTTAGTGCAAATTTTTTGAAAGCATGGCATTTTGAATGATATATTGCAAAAAAAATGCATAATTTTGAAAGGATGCTATTTTGGAAGATATAAATATTATGCTTATTTTGTATGTACTAATTATTTTTGAAAAAGATGAGACTTTGAAAACTATATGTAATTTTTGAAACCAAATATTTTACTTGACTAGGTTTCTTTTCCAGTCTGACACAATCCTAGGAAACCTTGTTGACCACAAGGACATTTCCTAAGTGTCCTGGAAATTTTTCAAACTCAAGTAAATATTAATAGAGTTTTGCCAAAAAAAATGATAATACTTTTGAAAATATATGCTAGTGGATTTTGAAAAATGTGTGAACTTTTGAAGACCCAATATTTTACTTGACTTGGTTTATTTTCCAGTCTGACACCATCCTGGGAAACCTTGTTGACTACAAGGACATTTCCTAAGTGTCCTGGAAATTCTCCAACCTAAGTAAACATTATTTCAAAAATAATTTCATAAGTCACACAAATTCAAACAAATAGAATAATAGTATTTTAAAAGACTTAGATTTTGAAGATATGAAAGCATGTTATTAAATAATTCTTTTAATATGACCTCCCCCTAAACTTGACTCAGTCCTGGGAAGCTTGTTGACCACAAGTACTCTTCCTCTGAGTCTTAAGGTTTGATTCGGATTAAAAAGAAATATTTTTTAAAAAAATGAATAACTATCAGAAAAGGATTTCTGAAATTCTTCTTTTGACTCAGACTCCCCCTAAATTTGACACATCCTAGTAGTCCTTGAAAATCATGAAGTGGACCTTGCCTCTGTGTCTTTAGGGTTTATCAAAGTCAACGAAATAGTTAAATTTATTGAACATATAATTTTTACAACATAAACCCTTTTTCAAAACACAAGTAATAATGATTTAAAACACAGTTTTAGAAAAGTCTTTTTCAAATGATAGTAATGTTATTTTTCAAATGATAGTAATGTTCAAAGTGCAATTTTTGAAAACCATTTAAAAAAAATGAAAAGCACTCCCCCTGTACCCGATACCGTTTGACTCTATTTAAGTGCCTTAAGGAACTTTAGTGTTGTCCTAAGAGGCTTGTGTCTAATTGAGTGAGTCAAACACAAGTAGTCCTTGAAAATCATGAAGTGGACCTTGCCTCTGTGTCTTTAGGGTTTATCAAAGACAACGAAATAGTTAAATTTATTGAACATATAATTTTTACAACATAAACCCTTTTTCAAAACACAAGTAATAATGATTTAAAACACAGTTTTAGAAAAGTGTTTTTCAAATGATAGTAATGTTATTTTTCAAATGATAGTAATGTTCAAAGTCCAATTTTTGACACATCCTAGTAGTCCTTGAAAATCATGAAGTGGACCTTGCCTCTGTGTCTTTAGGGTTTATCAAAGTCAACGAAATAGTTAAATTTATTGAACATATAATTTTTACAACATAAACCCTTTTTCAAAACACAAGTAATAATGATTTAAAACACAGTTTTAGAAAAGTGTTTTTCAAATGATAGTAATGTTATTTTTCAAATGATAGTAATGTTCAAAGTGCAATTTTTGAAAACCATTTTAAAAAAATGAAAAGCACTCCCCCTGTACCCGATACCGTTTGACTCTATTTAAGTGCCTTAAGGAACTTTAGTGTTGTCCTAAGAGGCTTGTGTCTAATTGAGTGAGTCAAACAATTTTTTGAAAAGATATATTTTTGAAAAATGTATAATATGTATAATCAATCAAACAAGCATGAATTCCATAAAAACAATCAATCAAAATGACTCCCCCTAAATTTGACACATCCTAGTAGTCCTTGAAAATCATGAAGTGGACCTTGCCTCTGTGTCTTTAGGGTTTATCAAAGTCAACGAAATAGTTAAATTTATTGAACATATAATTTTTACAACATAAACCCTTTTTCAAAACACAAGTAATAATGATTTAAAACACAGTTTTAGAAAAGTGTTTTTCAAATGATAGTAATGTTATTTTTCAAATGATAGTAATGTTCAAAGTGCAATTTTTGAAAACCATTTAAAAAAATGAAAAGCACTCCCCCTGTACCCGATACCGTTTGACTCTATTTAAGTGCCTTAAGGAACTTTAGTGTTGTCCTAAGAGGCTTGTGTCTAATTGAGTGAGTCAAACAATTTTTTGAAAAGATATATTTTTGAAAAATGTATAATATGTATAATCAATCAAACAAGCATGAATTCCATAAAAACATTATTATGTTGAAGCACTATTTTGAAAATATATTTTTATGAAGATATTCTAACGATTTTGAAAAACATTTTTCAATTCATTAGTCCTTAACATCTCACCCATTTTAGATGTATCAATACAACAACCATGATTGCCTTAAAGGTGTATTGTGAGATGCTTGAATCATTTTTTTTAATTTATTAAATCTAAGACTTAATTGAAGCTTGTGTTAGATTTGAATTTGACAAGAAGTAACTTGAATTTGAATTTCAAAAATCGGCTTCCAGGTCTTGGCGAGGCACTAGGCCTTCTTTGGTCGTAGCCTTATTGGATCATCAACCCTTTCCTTGACAAAGCCTTTTAATGAAATTTCATTTTCAAAATTACTTTTTGAAAAATTCTGGTCTAACTAGTTTGGGTCTTGGATCGGTAGCTTCGGCTAGTTTCACCAGTCTAAAGAGACCAAGTAGAGTATACTTGACCTTATTAGAATTGGCTTCCCTAACGTACTATCATCTCACCGCCACCCAATACTAGGTTAATCAAGTTTCAATTATTCTTTTTCCTATAGCCGTTCTAATATATGCATAAAATTTAAATATGAATGACATGTCATATATTTAAAAGAAATGGCAAATGCATGGCATGACAATTATGCATGAGTCAAACAATTCAAGTGATTTTATTTAAGTTTCTAAAAATGTATCAAATTCCCGCGGATTCGATACAAATCGAGTGAACCTGCCAATATGCCAACCCACTTTGATATATTTAATGTTATTAATTTTAATTGTTATAGTTTGGGTAAAATTTTATTTTAGTTTGAGTTAATTTAATTTGAATGAATTTCGAATTAAGTAGGATTAATTTGAATTAATTTAATTTGAATTTTTATTTGAATTTGATTTTACTTTAAATTTGAATTTAATTTAATTTGAATTTAATTTGGATTGAATTTAATTTTAATTCGAATTTAATTTGAATTAATTTGAGTTTAATTAGGATTTAATTTGAATTAATTTGAATTTAATTTAATATTTAATTTAAGATTTAATTAAGATTTAATTTAATTTGATTTAATTTGGATTTAATTTAGATTAAATTAAGATTTAATTTGAATTTAATTAAGATTAAATTAAGATTTAATTCGAATTTAATTAGGATTAAATTAAGATTTAATTCTGGTTTAATTAAGATTAAATTAAGATTTAATTGGAATTTAATTAAGATTAAATTAAGATTTAATTCGGATTTAATTAAGATTAAATTAAGATTTAATTTGAATTTAATTAAGATTAAATAAGATTTAATTTGGATTTAATTAATATTAAATTCGAATTTAATTAGGATTAAATTTAGATTTAATTTGGATTTAATTAGGATTAAATTAAGATTTAATTCGAATTTGATTAAGATTAAATTTGATTATAATTATTAATTAATAATTGTGGGTTTAAATTCATCATTTTCATTATTTCAAAAATTTCTTTTTCGTCTTTATCTTTCTTTTCAAGTTTTTCTAACAATTTTGATTTATTTGAATTTTTGTAATTTTTATTAACTATGGCATTTATCTTAGATAGTTCTATATCCTCCTCAAGATTAGGGGGGCGTTTGGTATAGGGTAATAGAGACTAGGGAATGGGAATGGATGGTAATCATTCCCATTGATACTGTTTGGTAAGTGTTAATGGGAATGAAAATAAGGAAATGATTCCCTCATTTTCTCTCATTTTCATTCCCTACTCCCCCCTCATCAATCAAACTCCTCAATCATTCCTTCCTTTTCATGTATCCAAAACACTCCTTTTTTAATTTTATATTTTTAATTTTACTATTTCTTTTTACATTCTCTCATTTTACTTTCTCTCTCTATATTTTAAAATTTCTCTCTACATATTTATTCTTTTCTCTCTCTATATTTTCTATCATTTTCTCTCTCTACATTTTCCATCACTTTCTCTCTCTACCTTTCTCATCTCATTTTCTCTTTATATATTTTCAATATCACTTTCTCTCTCTACCTCTCTTATTATAATTTATCTATCTTAATTTTTCACTTTTTTCTATATTTTTTATATCACTTTTTTTCTCTATTTTCTATATCACTTTCTCTCTCTACCTTTCTCAGCTCATTCTCTCTCTATATATTTTGATAATCATTTTCTCTCTCTACCTCTCTTATCATAATTTATTTATTATTATTTTTCATTTTTTTCTGTATATTTCATTTATCACTTTCTCTCTCTATATTTTCATCTCACTTTCTCTCTCTACTCCCTAATCTCACTTTCTCTCTCTACCTCTCTTATCATAATTTATCTATCTTTATTTTTTACTTTTTCTCTATATTTTTCTATATTACTTTCTCTCTCTATATTTTCTCTCTCTATATATTTAATATTACTTTCTCTCTCTACGTCTCTGATCATAATTTATCTATCTTTATTTTTCACTTTTCTCTATATCTTCTACCAGTTTCTCTCTCTACATTTTTTATATCATTTTATCTATCTCTCTCATCTCATTTTTTTCTCTATATATTTTTTTAATGATTCCTCTCTCTATTTTCTATCACATCTATCTTATCTTACTTTCTCTCTCTACTTTTTATCTTTATTTTCTCTATTATTGTATTTTCTCCTTTTTTTTCTTCTAATTTCTTTTTTTTTATCTTACTTCTCATAATTTCTCTCTATATTTTTTCATTTTATTTCACTTTCTATATTTTGTAATAATTCTATTATTTTAGGTAATCTTTGAAATTTTTTTGGATTCCCATTACTAAAGTTGAACTGAACCAAACATCATCAATGACAATAATTTTCATTCCAAGATTTGAACCAAACACTACCAATGGAATCATGATTCTCATTCCCATTGACCCCTCAATGAATCCCATTACCATTCCGATTAACAAATTTGAACCAAACGTCCCCTAGATCTTTCAATATCCTCACAGTAGGTGGAGTAAAATGGGCCACTAGTTAAATTTTTGTAATAACTTTCAAGATTATCTATAATTAAGTTATCATCTAGGAGAATTTTTTCTTTATTATCCTCAAGAATATTTTCAACAAAATCATCTTTATCCTTAAGATTTTCAATAATTTCAGGGTTATCTTTAGAATTATCCTTAAGGTTTTCAAATTTGAATTCGGAATTATCCTTAGGATTTTTGAATTTGAATTCCGAATTATCCTTAAGATTTTCAAATTTGAATTCAAATTTATCCTTAATTTTATCTGATTTAAAATTATCAGACTTAAAATTATCAGAATTAATTTTATCAGAATAATCATCAGAATTAATTTTATCAGAATAATTATCAGAATTAATTTTCTCAGAATAATTATCAGAATTAATTTTATTAGAATAATTATCAGAATTAATTTTATCAGAATAATTATCAGAATTAATTTTATCAGAATAATTATCAGAATTAATTTTATCAGAATAATTATCAGAGTTAATTTTATCAGAATAATTATTAGAGTTAATTTTATCAGAATAATTATCAGAATTAATTTTATCAGAATAATTATCAGAATTAATTTTATCAGAATAATTATCAGAATTAGTTTTATCAGAATAATTATCAGAATTAATTTTATCAATTACTGAATTGATATTCTGAATTAAACAATTAATTTCTGATATTTTAGTCATATCTGTATTTTCTAATTTGACATGCAAGATATTAATTCTATTATGCAGGTAATCTAATTTATCAAGAAAATTAACTAAGTTATGATAAGATAGTGCAGGAATTTGTAAAGTTTTTGGAACATAAATTTTTCGTACCTTTGTCGGAAATTTGTTTTTGTAGTGTCCGAATTTTTCGCACTTGATGCATCCCACGTGATCCTTGTTTTTCCGGACTCCTGGCGCTGCTATCTCCTTTGCCGCCGGTGACGAACGATTCTTACGAGTAGGGCACTGATTTTTGTAGTGCCCTCTCTCCCTGCACGTGAAACAAATAATATGCAACTTAAAATTTGACATAAAAAAATTATACCTGATTCACCCCTGGGCTCCCCCTCAACTCCTGGCATCGTTGCACCGTCGGCGGTTAGTCCGGTGAAGAGCGGCTCGACTCTGATACCAATTGTTGGACCGGTGTCGTCGATAGAGGGGGGGTGAATATCGATCGTGAAAAATCTTTCGGAATTCTTCGTAACACTTTCGTTCGTTCTGCACTTAGAATATTAGTAGCGCAGCGGAAAATAGATAGAACGAAAAAACAAAGCAAAGGACACAGCGGATTTTTACTTGGTTCCCGACCCCCAGGGTAAGTACATCCAAGGCCTATGCACGGGAACGTCCGTCCACTAGTGGTCTCCTTCCCGGACTTTCCGGAGGCGGAGAAACCCGACTTACAGTGCAGGATTACAAGCAATAATATAGAAAAATTAAGTGCGTAATTAAATGAATGCAAACCAACAAGACAAAGTATGAAGCTCGGCCGATCTGGACCTCCGATGTGCCGCGCACTTCCTCCTGTAGCCTCCCGGCCGTAGAGCTTCGTTTCTAGCGTGTTGTCGTCGGTCAGAATGCTTGGAATGGTACTTGACAGTTGTGGTTGAAGCAGAGGGGTCGAAGCCCCTTATATAGGCCTCCTGGGGGCGCCCCGATAAACCCGGTCAAACCTTATCCCCGCGTCGAACTCTCCGCAGCTGATAAAACCTTTGACCAGGGCGCCCCGGACCTCCCGGGCGCCCTCATGATGGTTTATCTGTGTTTTGGATTCGAAACTGCAACTACAGCTTCGAACCAGGGCGCCCCGGACGCTCCGGGCGCCCCGCTTGACACATATTCTGCTTGCTTCACTTAACTGTATGTTTCTTCTTTGGCTCAGGGCGCCCTGGATGATGGGGGCGCCCTCCCTGATGGGGGCGCCCTGCTTCAGGGTATCCAGCCCTTGTTCGATTTGCTTTGTCTTCCAATCTTGGTACCTGCAAGATATACAAACACAAAGCATATACATACAACATTAAGCTTAAGGATTTGGTTCTGACTTCGGATCTCCACGAAACCCTAGGTCGAACCGGCACAAGTTCCCATCCCCGAGAAGTCGCCCTTCACCTACTCTTTTCAGGAGACGGTTGCTACCCAGCCCTTCGGGTGGACTTTTACTTAGCTTCCGATTACTCCGGATCTCGAGACGCTCGAACCCTGACCCGTCTCTACTCCTGTCCTTAGTCATCGCACAGCTAAGTTGCTCAGTCCCTTGGACAAAGGCTTCATTACCTAGCAGTCCTTCGCCAGGTGCCTAGCGGTCCTTCGCTAGGTCTTCATTCCCTAGCAGTCCTTCGCCAAGGGCCTAGCAGTCCTTCGCTAGGTCTTCTATTCCTAGCAACCCTTCGCTAGGTGCGTAGCAGCCCTTCGCTAGGTGCCAAGCATCCCTTCGCTAGGTGCCTAGCAGCCCTTCGCTAGGTGCCTAGCATCCCTTCGCTAGGTCTTCTATGCCTAGCAGCCCTTTGCTAAGTGCCTAGCAGCCCTTCGCTAAGTGCCTAGCAGCCCTTCGCTAGGTCTTCTATGCCTAGCAGCCCTTCGCTAGGTGCCTAGCAGCCCTTCGCTAGGTCTTCTATGCCTAGCAGCCCTTCGCTAGGTGCCTAGCAGCCCTTCGCTAGGTCTTAGGGTTTTGATGCCTAGGTTAACTAGGACTTTTCTTCAACTTAGGTTATTTCTCTTTTGCTCCCCTTTGTCTACTCAATGTATCACTTACTTAAGTGTATTGTCAAACATTAAAACACTTAAAGAAGAACATCATTGATGCAACTTGCACCAACAGGTTCCTTTGCTTGTGCAATAGCTCCATTGTTGTCGCAGTAAACCGGCACTGCTTCATCAATGGTTGGAACCACACCAAGTTCTGAGACAAACTTCTTGATCCAGACTGCTTCCTTTGCTGCTTCCGAAGCTGCAATATATTCCGCTTCCGTGGTAGAATCCGCTACGGTGTCTTGTTTGGAACTCTTCCAACTTATTGCGCCTCCATTCAAAGTAAATACGTATCCGGACTGAGATTTGGAGTCATCCTTATCTGTCTGGAAACTGGCATCTGTATACCCACGTATTATCATATCTCCATATCTATATATTAGAAACACATCCTTAGTTCTTCTTAAGTACTTAAGGATTGTCTTGACAGCCGCCCAATGATCCATTCCTGGATTAGACTAGCATCTGCTTGTGATGCTCAGAGCATACGATACATCGGGCCTAGTACATAACATAGCATACATGATAGATCCTATCGCGGATGCATATAGAATCTTATTCATGCAAATCCTCTCGTCTTCTGTGCGCGAACACATAGACTTTGAAAGGTTGATCCCATGCCTGATGGGAAGGTAACCTTTCTTGAATTCCGACATGCTAAACCTTTTTAGCACACGGTCTATATATGTAGACTGCGAATGACCAAGCAACCGTTTTGATCTATCTCTATAGATTCTAATCCCAAGGATATATGCTGCTTCTCCCAAGTCTTTCGTGAAGAAACTTTTGGACAACCAAATTTTAACCGACCGTAAGACTGATATATCGTTTCCTATAAGCAATATGCCATCGACATATAATACTCGAAATACGACTGCACTCCCACTAACCTTCTTGTGCACACAAGGTTTGTTAGGATTTTGTGAGAAATCAAACTCCTTGATTGTCTCATCAAAACGGATGTTCCAGCTCCTGGATGCTTGCTTCAGTCCATATATGGATCGTCGAAGCTTGCATATTTTGGTTTTATCAACCGATGTGAAACCTTCAGGTTGTATCATGTATACATCCTCAAGCAGGTTTCCATTAAGGAATGCTGTTTTCACATCCATTTGCCATATCTCATAATCATAATGAGCTGCTATGGCGAGGAGCATCCGAATGGATTTAAGCATAGCTATTGGTGAATAGGTTTCATCATAATCAATTCCTTGTTTCTAACGATATCCTTTTGCCACTAGTCTAGCCTTAAAGGTAACAACATTACCTTCCATGTCGGGTTTCTTCTTGAAAACCCACTTGCACCCTATGGCCTTAATCCCTTCAGGTGGGTTAACCAAATCCCATACTTGATTTTCGTACATGGAATCCATTTTCGACTTCATGGCTTCAAGCCATTTGTCCCTTGCTGAACTTTTCAGAACATCTTCATAACTGATAAGTTCGTCATCGCTAATGAGTAATACGTCGTTCGATTCACTTATGAGAAATCCGTATCTCTCTGGAATATTGAGTGTCCTATCAGACCTACGAAGAGGTGGTGTTGTTTTAGGTTCAACTGATAGCTCATCATCATGAGTTCTCGGTTGTGGGTGTAGACTAGGTGTCTCTGTAATGTCTATTGGAGTTTCTTGAACTTCTTCAAGTTCAATATTACTCCCACTGTTTTCTTGTAAAAGAAATTCTTTTTCTAGAAACATAGCATGCCTTGAAACAAACACCTTTTGTTCCAAGGAATGATAGAATTGGTAACCTTTCGTTTCCTTAGGGTATCCAATAAATAGACATTTATCAGACTTAGCATCCAATTTGTCTGATACAGTCCGCTTCACATAAGCAGGACAACCCCATATTTTAAGGTGAGTTAAATGAGGTTTCTTACTATTCCACGTCTCATATGGAGTAGTAGAGACTACCTTGGTCGGGACTCTGTTTAGCAAGTAAACAACTGTCTTAAGTGCATAGCCCCAAAAGGATTTTGGAAGAGTTACATGATTCATCATAGATCTAACCATGTCCATCAAGGTTCGGTTACGCCTCTCAAATACACCATTATGCTGTGGTGTATATGGCGGAGTCCATTGAGACAATATCCCATTGTCCCTAAGATAATCTTGAAACTCTTGACTTAAGTATTCACCACCCCGATCGGATCGAAGTATCATAATACTTTTGCCAAGCTGTTTCTCCAGTTCATTTCTGAACTCTTTGAATTTCTCAAAAGCTTCAGATTTGTGTTTCATTAAGAACACATACCCGAATCGTGAGTGATCATCGATAAAGGTAATCAAGTAGCTATATCCTCCTTGTGCAAGAGTTGACATTGGTCCACATACATCAGTATGTATTAGACCAAGCAATTCTCCCACTGGATTATCTTTTCTGGAAAAGGGTAATTTGGCCATCTTGCCTTTTAAGCATGATTCGCATGTATCAAATGAACTGGGTTCAAATGTTTCCAGAATTCCACATCGGTGTAATTTGGTCATGCGTTTCTTACTTATATGGCCAAGACAACAATGCCACATATAGGAGTCTATTTGATTATCTTTTCGAGCACGTTTGTTGCTAACTTCGATATTGAAAACGTCATTGGATAAATCTAACGTGTAGATACCATTGCACAAAGTTCCGGTCCCATAAAGAACACCATTTAAAGTTATGTAACAACAATTGTTACTAAAAGTTAAATGGTAACCCTTTTCATTCAAGCATGAAATAGATACAATGTTCTTTATTAACGAAGGAACAAAATAACAATTATCCAACTCTAAGACAAGTCCAGTAGGGAGCTTTAGAAAATATGTTCCGATGGCAACAGCAGCAATCTTTGCTCCATTTCCAACTCGCAAATTCACATCTCCCTTGACGAGTCTTCTTCTATTCCTTAGCCCCTGTATGTCATTACATATATGTGAGCTACACCTAGTATCAAGTACCCAGGTGGTTGAGGAAATAGAGTGACATTCAATAACGAAGATACCTGAAGAGGATGGGGCATCGGATGCCTTCTTCTTCAAGGACTCAAGATAAACCTTGCAGTTTCTTCGCCAGTGACCCTCCTTGCCACAGTGATGGCAAGTGCCTTTTGGGGTCTTTTTAGTCTTTTTGGCCTTTTTCTTCTTTCCCTTATTCTGTTCTTTGGCCTTCCTCTTAGAACCTTTCTTCGAGGAACCAACTAACAGTACTGTCTTCTGATCCTGCTTCACAGAAGGCTCTATAGTCTTCAGCAGGTTGAGCAACTCAGGAATGGTAGTCTCCAGCTTGTTCATCCGATAGTTCATCACAAATTGTGAATAACTTTTGGGCAAACAATGCAGAATTATGTCAACACTTAGTTCATGATCCATTACAAAACCGAGTGTGCCCAGTCGCTCAATGTACCCCAACATCTTCAACACAAACAGGAGTCTGGAGACCTCGAACCTTTCGGATCTCGCCTGCTCATCAAATAACTCATGAAGATGGAAGATGATGGTATAAGCATCCATATGCTCATGCTGCTTTTGCAGCTCAGGTACCATAGCGGCTAGCATGATGCAACTCGCAAGTTCAGAATCGGTCACATGTTTCTGATAGGCCACTAACTGGTCTGGAGTTGCATCTTCTAGAGGACGGTTGGTAAGTTGATCTTCAAGGACATAAGCAAGCTTTTCTGCCTTGAGCACTATCCTCAGGTTTCGAAGCCAGTCCATGAAGTTTGGCCCAGTCAGCTTATTGGTGTCCAAAATGGAACGCAAATTCAGAAAAGACATGATCAAGTGATTATCCTAGAAATACAAATTGAGCTTATGTGAGAAGAATGATAAAGAATGCATCAATATACATTAATTAAATCATATTTATTTTTCGAATTGAATAACCCTTTTTATCAATTCGGGAGATCGTAGGAACATCTCCAAATAGGTTGATATCCAACCATAGATAAGAACAATCATGGCTGTGGCCATCAAGTTATTCTTAGCTATGAAGGTAGGTAATTATACCGATTACATATCACATATATGTTAGTGATATGAGAGAAGTGTCCTAAGACAATCGCCTTATGATTGTAGACATTTATTTTAATTCACTATTTGAGTATACATGTTTGTGTATTTGATTGGGATCTTAAACTCATCTATTGAATGCCCGCAATACAATTCACAGCATGAGAGAATTTGTGATGGAATCACAACTAGTGATTATCTCTACATGTGCAATTGTGAAGTATTGAAAATATCCCTAGTCGATGAATTGATAAATACGGACACTATCAATTCTGTTGAGACTAGCATGGGTTATTCTCTAATCAGCTGATTCTCACTGGCTGGTGACATTGGCATGCCCGGAGATAAACATGGATGCTAATTAAGGGAACTAGTTCATTTGAGTGACTAGCTGTAAAACTTCACATGGTAGTCTATACATAGACATGTCAGTGAAGTCCTTACCGCAGCTTAAGTGCGATGTTCCTTTGACTTGCAGTGTTCAAGTCATCTTGGTCATGGAGACTTATACTTTAACATCTTAAGCAAGCATCTCCAAGGAGGTGTGGACCCAGGATGGTTGGGTATAAGCCAAAGTGCCCGAAGATGTTTGAACAGCCTACAAAGGATTCACCACTCCTTGCGAGGAGATGTATACCCAAGGCCTATCGTCGGATTGTTACTCAAAGTCTCTGGCCAGAGCACGTCATGTTTAGAGTATGAGTCTCTTAAATACATGAGAGTAATTAGAAATCCAAAGGACGAGAGAACGTTACTTGGGCTAGGTGTGACGTAGTCAGCCTAGTGGGGACTGACACACACAGACCATGTCCTGAACCAAGTGGGTATAAGATGGTGAAGGGAATGAGGCACGATTCATTAGAGCTGCTGAAAGGTTTCAGAATAATTTCTAAGGTCAACCGTTGATCTTTCGATTAATTGGGGATCATGATGTACTACTAGGTGTCACTTATGATCGTTCTATAATTGATGAATTATAAACGGCCAACATAAATCGAAAGCCTATTTAGTCACACGCACTACGAGTAATCTGAGGGATTTAAAACGAGTTGAAAATTAGATTTTCCGATCAAGAGAAATAAGTCGAATCTGAATTTATCAGAGGCGCATGGGAAGCTTAAAATGGCTAAGTCTTTTGAAGGATTATTGGGCGAATTAAATGAGTTTAATTCGTGAGGAGATTGGCTTGGTGTGGCCGGCCAAAGAGGGTGCCCACCCTTTTTGGTTTGGCCGGCCACATTAAAGAGGGAAACCAATTTAATTGGTTTAAATTATAAAATAAATCATGTGCGATTTGTTTTATAAAATTATGGATAAATAAATTAATTTATATAAAGAGATTTATATAAAGAAATTTATAAAGAAAATTATAGAAATTTATTCTTTTTATGGAAATTAAAATGAACCATGAATTGGTTTAATTTTAATTTTTAAAATCAATTATGAATTGAATTTTTCGTGATAAGAAAATTTTATACAAATTTTATTCCATAATTAAAAGGAGAGATGTATTTGTTTTATTATAAAGTTAGTTATAATAAAACTTGGCATAACGGAATAATTCATAAGAAAATGTATAAGATAAATTTCTTATAAAAATTTATTCCGTTAATTCCGTTAAAAGGGAGACTTGGCAAGGGAGAGGCTACTATATAAGGGAACCAAAGGCAAGCCTTGAATTCCAATTAATCAAGAGATTAAGAAGCTCTCTCTCTCTCCCTTATTCTCTCTCTCTCTCTCTCTAGGGCCGGCGCCCTTTCTCTCTCTAGGGTCGGCACCCTTTCTCTCTCTAGGGCCGGTGCTACTTTCTCCCTCTAGGGCCGGCACCACCTTCCCTAGCCGTGAGCCACCACCAAGACGAAGCGGGTCGCGTCTCCTTCCTCCCTTCACGGAATCTTGATTCCGTTACTTGGTGGTTAGTTTCCATATCTCTCTCTTGATATTCTAGTCTCATCGGCACAAAACTCGTGGCTTTGCGAAGTCATCCCGAAGAGAACTCGGCGTGGACGCGAATAGAGGCGAAGCTTCCAAGGGACGCTACGGTTGGATCTTGTCCCTTACTTCGAGTTACGCGAGGTATAAAGTAAATTAGTTTACTTTCTGCAAAATTTTAATTTATGATTATGTATCCACACCTTAAGGTTGCATGCTAGATACGTGGTAAAAATAATTTAAGAAATTATATATGCTAAAACCTTCCGCTGCACGTAATTAAATTTTAAAATTACGAACCCGTATCCGTGTCAACATGCACCCGGTCCCAACAATATATGTAACTATCACTTTATGCTATCAACTAATTGAATGTTTGCATAAATCATTGGGTTGTTAACTCATTAACAAGTATGCAACAATATACATAGCACCCAACTACACCTCTCTTTACATCGACCTTGGCTGTGGCACAACAAATCGATGCTCCAAGCTTAAGACTGACCCATTAATCAAGAAATAGTTTTAATATGGTTGGAGCTCATTCAACCGTTTAGTCAGGCTTGGATGTGTCCAACAACCAAAACTAAGGATTGACCTCTGACTCTAACTATATTAATCATAAACTAATTCCATGGTTTGAACATGTTGAGGTTCAAGCCGGGCATGGATGTGTCCATCAACCCAAACGAGAAATAAAACTCCGGTTCTAACCATATTAATGGAAGGTGTTGGCCTTAATATTTTGTAAGGGGTTTTGGGTCTCATCCTTTTCTTTCTAAGCACATTCATGACATATAATTATGTCATGTACTAACGATTTCCTTAATAAAGTATGTATGTGACTTAATTTATCAAGTCTCATTAATTGAATTAGGAACTGGATTTCCTAATTCTAATTTCATACTTTATTCAAGGAATTGTTTTGGGAAATAATTTCCTAAATTGTCATAATCAATTTCGGAAATAATATGTTTAAGACTTTGATTTCTCTAAATCAAATCCTATTAAATTAAGAGACAGATTCCCTTAATTCAACCATATATTATTTTCATGAAAATCTTATTTAAGAAAACTCTATAGGAAACAATTTTCCTAATTAATTTTAGAGACAACAATATATAAGAGCATCACCTTTTAAATCAAATAAGAAAATTATCGTTTGAGAATCACCTCAAAATTTCCAAGATTTGATTACATATTTTATTTATGGAGTAATTAATTACAACAAATTATTTTCTTTGGGTGGCTCCCCGAGGCTCAGATACCCAAAGAAAAGAAATTTGTTGTAAATCTAATTTGGCCCGCTCCCCGAGGCGTAGCCAAATTAAACATGACAATTTTATTCAAAATGGGAAATTAAATTACAACAACTAACTTTAAATTGGACGGCTCCCCGAGGCTCAATCTAAAATAAAAAATTTTGTTAATAATTTAAAACCAATTCGAATTTAATTGTCAATTAATCATCCATAAATTTGTCTAGACTTTCTTGAAAGAAAGTGCCCAAAATTGCAAGATTTCCATAATATGTTTTCAGAATAATTGTAAGTTTCTGGTACAAAGAAAACTTACATAATTCCAAAATTGAAAATTTTTCAAAATAGGAAATTTTCAAAATTGGAAAGTTTCCAAAAATGGGAAGTTTTCACAATTATCATAAAATTTCAGAAACTAGGATATTCCAAAAGTTTGCGAAATTTCATGAGGATTTCCAAACTTTGAAATTCCTAAATCTAAAATTTATTATAATTGGAAAGTTTCCATAATTGGAAAATTTTTCAAAATTGAGATCATGTTAAAGTTTTTCGCAAAATAATTATATGATTATGTCGAACACTAACCGGCTCTGATACCACTGTTGGGACCGGGTGCATGTTGACATGGATGCGGGTTCATAATTTTTAAATTTATTACGTTCAGCGGAAGATTTAGCATAAATAATTTCCCAAATTATTTAACCGCATATCTAAGCATGCAACCTTATATTGTGTAGACATGATCATATATTAAAATTTTGCAGAAAGTAAACTAATTTACTTGTTACCTCGCGTAACTCGAAGAAAGGGACGAGATCCAATCGTAAGCGTCCCTTGGAAGCTCCACCTCTATTCGCGTCGACGCCGAGTTTTCTTCGGGATGACTTCGCAAAGCCACGAGTTTTCATGTCGACAAGAACTACTAGATTCTCCAAAGGCACGACAAGAATACCAAGAGAGAGATGGGAAGACTAACCACCAAACGAAGAACGGAATCAAGATTCCGGGAGGAAGGAAGAAGTTACGCCCGCTTCTTCTTCTTCTTCGGCAGCTGCTTGGTGGATGAAGCTCACGGCAATAAAGGGGTCCTCCTTTTTAGGGTCGGTGGCACTAGAGGAGGGAGAGGGAGAGAAGGAGAGAGAGAGAGGGCTTATTTCTAGATCTCTTAGATTAATCTCCATTCCTTGCCTTGGTTCCTTTATATAGTAGCCTCTCAATCGCCAAGTCTCCTTTTTTATGGAATAAATTTTTATAAGAAATTTATCATATAAATTTTTCTATGAATTATTCCATCATGCCAAGTTTTTTATAATAATTTAATTTATGATAAAAACAACCATGTCTCCCTTTTCTTATGGAAAGAAATTTCTTTATATAAATTTCTTTATATAAATTTCTTCATCATGGTAAATCAATCTATTATTGATTTTATAAAATAAAATAAACCAATCCATGGTTCATTTTAATTTCCATGAAAAATAAATTTCTTTATATAAATTTCTTTATATATAAATTTCTTTTTATAAATTTCTTTATCCATAATTTTATAAAACAAACCACGCTCGGTTTATTTTATAATTTGAACAAAAAATTCGGGTTTTCCCTTTTGTTGTGGCCGGCCATACAAAGAGGGTGGGGACCCTCTTTGGCCGGCCAAATCCAAGCAAAAACTATACGAATTAAACTCATTTAATTCGTCCAATAAGTCTTCAAATGACTTAGCCATTTTATGCTTCCGATGCATCTCTAAAAAATTCAGATTCGACTTATCTCTCTTGATCGGAAAATCCAAATTTCAACTCGTTTTAAATCCCTCAGATTACTCGTAGTGCGTGTGACTAAATAGGCTTTCGATTTATGTTGGCCGTCTATAATTAACCAATTATAGAACGATCATGAGTGGCACCTAGTAGTACATCATGATCCCCAATTAATCGAAAGATTAACGGTTGATCTCAGAAATTATTCTGAAACCCTTCAGCAGCTCTAATGAATCGTGCCTCATTCCCTTCACCATCTTATACCCACTTGGTTCAGGACATGGTCTATGTGTGTCAGTCTCCACTAGGCTGACTACGTCACACCTAGCCCAAGCAATGTCTTTCTCGTCCAATGGATTCTAATTACTCTCATGTATCTGAGATATTCATACTCTGATCATGTGATGCTCTGGCCAGAGGCTTCGAGTAATAATCCGATGATAGGCCTGGGTATACATCTCCTCGCAAGGAGTGGTGAATCCTTTGTAGGCTGTTCAAACATCTTCGGGCACTTCGGCTTATACCCAATCATCCTGGGTCCACACCTCCTTGGAGATGCTTGCTTAAGATGTTAAAGTATAAGTCTCCATGACCAAGATGACTTGAACACCGCAAGTCAAAGGAACATCGCACTTAAGCCGCAGTAAGAACTTCATTAACATTTCTATATATATATTCCATATGAAGTTTTACAGCTAGTCACTCCAATGAACTAGTTCCCTTAACTAGCATCCATGTTTATCTCCGGACATCCCAATGTCACCAGCCAGTGAGAATCAGCTGATTAGAGAATAACCCATGCTAGTCTCAACAGAATTGATAGTGTCCGTATTTATCAATTCATCGACTAGGGACAATTTCAATACTTCACAATTGCACATGTAGAGATAATCACTAGTTGTGAATTCATCACAAATTCTCTCATGCTGTGAATTGTATTGCGGACATTCAGTGAATGAGTTTAAGATCTCAATCAAATACACAAACATGTACACTCAAATAGTGAATATTCATTTATTAAAGTAAATGATTACAATCATAAGGCGATTGTCTTAAGACACTTCTCTCATATTACTAACAGCTACATGAGCTAGCCGAAGGTCATCCGAGGAGTCATCCACCGACGGATCATGATCGTCCACCTTACGGGCAGCCGTGGAGTAGGAGCTTTATCTACAAACCATGTAAAGGTGACGTGTTAGCGATTGTTTGATTTGTTATAAGTATTTCCGCTTGCGCACGCTAACATTGTAGGAAGAAGAATCGGAGAGTAGCTATTCACCCCTCCTCTAGCTAAACGGTAAGGTCCTAACACACAAGGACTAACAGGAACTTCTTCTGCTGTGGTCCAATGGGAAATGAGCCTACAATGGCCATTCCCCACTGATCGAATGGACAGGACACTGTAGAGACTCGCAGGGCCTCAGTCGATCAATGAGTCACATGCTAATCTCTCTGGTAGGCTTCGCATTCGGCCATGAACTTAAGAGCATCGGCTTGTAGAGTGACCCAAAAGTACCCTGCCAGGATAATCTTCTTAGACAGAGACCTTCCATTCCCCATATGTGTCAGAGGCTCAGCTTCTACCCATTTGAAAAAATAGTCCACAAGGACTAGCAGGAACTTCTTCTACTGCGGTCTGATGGGAAATGTGTCTACAATGTTCATTCCCCACTGATCGAATGGACAAGACACTGTGGAGACTCGCAGGGCCTCGATCGGTCGATGAGTCACATGCTGATGTCTCTGGTAGGTTTGCATTCGGCCATGAACTTAAGAGCGTCGACCTGTAGAGTTGGCCAAAAGTACCCTGCCAGGATAATCTTCCTAGACAAAGACCTTCCCCCAATGTGGCTTCCACAGATGCCTTCATGTACTTCTCGCATCACATATTCGGCTTCCTCTGGCCCAACACATTTGAGGAGTGGTCGGGAAGAGACCCTCCTGTATAGTTGATCTCTGACTAATGTTAATCTGGCAGCCCGGCGGCTAAATAATCGGCTTCTTTGATCCATGCTTGGAATGTTTCCGCTGCGTAGGAATTCCACATATGGATCTCTCCCATAGACTACGGTGTTGTCTTCCGCCTCCTCTCTAATCTGAGCTACAGTCTCATCCGGGGCACTAGGTTCATCTAGCTTCCAGGTCGAGATGGAGCTAGCCAACATGGCTAGTTCATCGGCCTTGACATTGTCGGCCCGGGAGATCTTTTGCAGGATAACCTCCATGAAGGAAGCTTTTAACTGCTCATAGAGGGCTAAATACTTCTACAGGCGTTCACACCTGACTTCGAAGTCACCTTTTATTTGTTATGCCACAAGATGAGAGTCTGAATGAACAATGACCCGAGTAGCTCCCACATGCTTGGCTGCTTGCAGGTCTACTAGGATCGCTTCGTGTTCAGCTTCATTATTGGTGACTTTGAAGTGGAGCCGAATAGATAAATGTAATGTATCCCTTCAAGGGGAGACCATTAACACCCTGACTCCGCTGTGTCTGCTGTTAGAAGTCCCGTCTACATAGATCTTCCAGACTCCTTCGTCCTCGGGCTTTAGGACAGTCTCGAGCATTAAATCCAAAAGAGCTTGTGCCTTGATAGTGGTGTTAGGATGTATACTAAAAGCTTAGCTTTTGTATGAACATCTACATTTTGGAATGAGAATCACATGATCATTGTTTGCATTTTATATTTGATATATACATGCTATTGTCTAATACTTTATATTATAGATAACATGGTGTGTGGTGTCACACAGAAGATCATGTTATCAGTCCCTTGTAGAGTATAAGTAGAGACTCACAACCTAGATGATTTTGGACAAACCATTGACATGGTTGTAGTGTAATTTGGTATTGGTTTATCTTGACTATAGAATTACATTAGTACACTTTGTGTGTATTGAGCAGGATCGATATAGAGATGATTTAATTTATACCGACTATATAATTGAATCAGACCTTAGATATTATGGTGTACACGCTCTTAATCCCGTTGTAATAACGGGCACATGTACTTAATATTTATTTCTTTGATTTACGAGTGGGCGAGATTTATTGGTTAAATCGATAGACCCGATAAATTAGAAAATAATATTATTTACATGGTGTGTCATTGATAATAGAAGGAAACCGTGTCCTGATGCATCAGGTTGATGATGTCCCCTTGAGGAGCTCATAAAGTTCATCATGAAAATCCTGCAGGAGGACTTGGTCCTACATGATGATAAGGTTGAGTGGTACTACTCATGGAGTTAGATATTAATTAATTAAGTTTTCAGTAATTTAATTAATTAATGGACATTCGAGTTCTTAAACACGAGAAGATTTTGTACACATAATAGGGGAGCCCATATTTATTTATGGGGGTTGGTGAGGTAATTCAATGATGATCCTTTAGTCGATTGGATCATCATTAAAGGATCAGGCTTTGGATCCATTAGGTGGTCAAGACTCAACTCCTCCTCATGATCCCTATTGTAGCCTATAAATACCTCATGTGTCATGATACCAAGGCATCCAATGAATCCTACCTAATTCTCTCCTCTCCACTACTCTCTCTCTCCTAGGGTTGGGCGGCGCCAAAGAGAAAAGCAAGGAAGCTCTCGGTAGGGATTGGGAGGAAGGTGGGAGAAAGTTTATCTTTCTCTTCTTCTTCTCCTATTCCCTTCTCCTTGGGGTGCCGGTGACACCAAGTAAAGGAAGAATTCTCTTCTTCCTTTTTGGTGGCACGCGGCAACAAGCAAGGAGGAGGCTTTTTGATCTTCTCTTGGCCGGCGGCAACAAGGAGAAGAAGAGAGAGTGGTTGGAGCAATAAAGAAGAAGGAGGAGCTCTTCTTCTTCTCTTGGCCGACGGCAACAAGGAAGGAAATAGGGTAGTGCTGCTCTTCTCTTCTCTTCTTGGTGGTGCTCGGCACCGTAAGCAAGACAGAAGGAGAAGAGGGTGGCGCTAGGGTTCAAGCAAGGAGGAGATTCTATTGTCTTCTTTCTTTTCTTCTCTATTCTCCCTATTCTTGTGTTCGGCTAGATCAAGAAAGGAGGAGGATGTTTTCCTTCCATCTTCCTTTGGGTGTGCGCCGGTTGTCATGAGAAGTGGGATCTTGTGCAAGCAGGGAAGGGAGAACTAAGGGCCTTGGTGACTTCGTTTCTTGGAACACCGTTGCCCACGCGATGTCCAAGAAGAGGATAGGACATACAATAGAAGATCGCAAGGTAAACAAGAGGTATAATTCTTGTTTAGTTACATCTTGCATCTTGTATTTAATTCTTATCATATGTTTATATTGTATGTTATTTTTGTCATGGACCCTGATGATAAACACAAAAATCGGCGATCCATTCATCGTCTATTCTGTGTCTAATTGGTTAGACAAGTTAGATGACTTGAACAACAAGTTTGTTTAAGTGGTCACTAGAATCAAATAGTACGATGATGAGTCGGTTGTTTGGAAATTTGTTCTCTATTCGGATTTGTTTCAATTAATGAAATTTTAATCCGGGGACATGGAGAGGATTCCCATGCGCAACCGAAACTCAACAAGCGGTACGAGCCTGGTACTCAATCCCATATTCTCTTAGCTCTGTCGTCCATTTGATCAGTCGACCTGAAGCTTCGAGATTGGTGAGGACCCGTGCGAGCAGGCTGTTGGTGAGAACCATGACAAGATATGCTAAGAAGTATGGCCTTAGTGTTGGGATCTCCCGGCGACATAAACAAAAACCCGCAGCGGAAACAAGATCCCTCGAGCGATCCATGCTAAAGAAAACCGTACAAAGTCGATCTACAACTACTTATCTTATAGATATACCTTTGATGCGTGCCCTTTCATTTATCTTGCTCATCCAAGGTACGTCGGATCTCTTGCACGTTCAAGCGTCTGTGCCTCTATGCGTATCCACATGAACACAATCTCTCAACTTCGGAGAAGAACTACCTTAGTTGTGCTAGCAACTTGAGGTAGTTCACAGAGACACCAAAAACCCCAAAATAGGGTTTCGACCAAAGAGGGAGAAGAGGAGGAAGAGAGGAAGGGAAAATACTAAGCCACCATTCAAATGACAAGAAACTCATTTATACTCATCCCATGAATATAAAGAGGTTTTTATCCCTTTAGCTTCCCTTCATTAAAGCCAATAAAGAGCACATCTTCTCATGTGGCTCTTCAACTTCTCTCCATTCAATGAAGAGAGATTTTCCTCTTGCTTTATTATTAATTCATTAAACACTTTAATGAATTAATATCTCATCCAAATATGGTTGAGTCTAATCTAAACGAGTCTAACTCAAATTAGATCTCAATCCCATAATCCAATTGGATTCACTTGAGTCTAACTCAATCAATCCAATTCGGATCAAATCTTAGTCAAACTAAGATCAATCAATCTCCGAAGCATCGTGTCCTTAGTGTGTGACCTAATAGGTTCTCATAACGTTGGCAATGTACCTAAACCGCTTTAGACACATAAGCAATGAGCGGCATCTAGCATTGCATCATTGCTACCCAAGTAACAAGAAAAGTCGAGATCCGACTTAACCTCCATGACTATGACAATGTATGACCTTGTCCTTTTATCCTCGACATCTAGATTGACCAATGAGATATAGACTGCATCATTCTCAATCAATCTTTGTGTTTCTTGATCCCCAAATAGACTCACTCAAACAAATAAGCTCAATATCACATATTGACTCATTTGAGCATGGTCATGCGTTTTAGCAGTCCTACTGGATCAAGGGGCCCACAGATATCACTCCCGTCATATGGGAGGGATAGATCCCATCTACATCACTCACAACCCTCCACATAATTCATTATATACCTAGTGATCGCCTTTATAGTCCACCCTGTTACGGGTGGCGTTTGACAATACCAAAGTACATAACTCCTCATGTAGGGAACCATAGTGACTTCAGGTCTAAGGACTATTCATACTAATAGTAACATGAGAAAGTTTATGACACTCATATGACAATCTATGACACTTTTTCATGGCGGGTCAATTTAGTACACATTCTCTAATGCATACTCATGTGTCAACTTGATATCATATATCCATTA
Organism: Boesenbergia rotunda; assembly: GCA_024364735.1. NCBI lineage: Eukaryota > Viridiplantae > Streptophyta > Magnoliopsida > Zingiberales > Zingiberaceae > Boesenbergia > Boesenbergia rotunda. The sequence goes on along the minus strand of JAGFNQ010003064.1, from coordinate 201,052 downwards.
CTTGTGAGCTCAAGTCATCAAATGACCTACATGCTAGTCTCCATGCATTAATATTGTCCTTGAATATTAATGCATGACTAGGAATGGTTTAGTGTAGTGTTCTCTGTTAGGATGTATACTAAAAGTCTTGCTTTTGGTTAAAGAACATCTACATTTTGAAAGAGAATCGCAAAATCACACGGTGCATATTTATATTAGTATATGCATAAAATGTCTCATACTTTGCATTGTAGATAACATGGTGCGTGGTGACGCACAGAAGATTATGTTATCAAGTTCCTTGCAGAAGTGTAAGAAAGATGCTCACAACCGAGATGGAGTTGGACAAACCATCGGGATGGTTGTAGTGTATGATGGATCATCTTGGCGTGCTAGAGGGGGGGGGTGAATAACACTTTTTCGTTTTGATCTCTACAATGTTGTTAGCGCAGCGGAAACAATAATATGTAAAAGAAAATGAGTACAATGCTAACAACAAGAGTTACTTGGTATCCACCCAGATGGGTGACTAATCCAAGGATCCACGCCGCGCACCACTTCCACTATGAAAAAAAATCTCCTTCAGGTGGAGAAACCTTTACAGTGGTGATCTTCCTCTTCACAGAATGAAGTAGTATGAGAGAGGAAGTAGAAGACACTTTTTAGTCGAGCAGCACTTCGTTGCTATACGGAACCGTACCGCTCACGTGCAAAAAGGTGCTAGTTTCGGGGTGTTACCAGTCGAGCAGCACTTTTTAGTCGAGCAGCACTTTTTGTGTTTAACATTAATTGCTAGCCAACGGCTAGTTTCGGGGTGTTACCAGTCGACTTCCCCTGGGGCAGTCGACTGGTCCGAGGCTGAAAACTCTCTGTGAGTTTTGGCAGTCGACTGCCCCTGGGCCAGTCGACTACCCTGCCTCTCAGCTTAGTCCCAGCCACTCCGGACTTTCTCCTTCATGTATGCCTTCAGGTCTGCTCCCTTGGCTTACCTCTTGAAGTCCTCTTCCTCTGGCTATCGTCCCTCGGATGCGCACACAAGCCTTCCCTTGGCTTGCCTCCATGCCACCCTTCACGTGTGCCCTTGAAGTCCACTTCCCGGCTTGCCCTTGGAGCTCTCCTCCCTCGGCTCTCGCCCCTCGGATATGTCCACCATGTGTGATTCTCCTAAGTCCTGCAAACTTAATCACACACATCAAATACAATATAACACTTTAACCTTAAACATATTCACACACACACATCAAAATCATGATCTTCCAATCATTTAAGGGTCGATTGCCTCAACAATCTCCCCCTTTTTGATGTGTGGCAATATGTTTAAGTTTAGAGATAAATACCAGCCAACAATAGCAATAGTAAAATATAGCAATTGAAAAAGCATAAGACATATCAACCCTAAGAGGTAACCTCCCCCTTAATCCATGTCTTCTCCCATTTTCAATTCTAATCATAATCCAAGTTAAATTTCCACTTAACACTAAACATCATTAAAAATGTAAGACATATCCAAACCTAAGAGGTAACCTCCCCCTTAATCCATGTCTTCTCCCTATTTTTAATCATTCAAGGTCTAAGTGGGAAAGAAAACCTTAAACCATCCATTCCAAGTTAAAATTCTAACTTAAACCACCCATTCTCCCCCTTTGACACCATCAAAATGATTGCCTCAAGCAACCAAACCCTATGACATCAAATGAGAGAAATTTTGAATTCTGAAAATTCTCACAGTAGCTGAAAACAAACGTGCCAGTTGACTGCCCATGGGGCAATCGACTGATACGCTGTCAGTGTCAATTTTCAACTTTTGTGCCGAAATTCAGAAACTCCCAGAAAAATCCAAAAAATTCCAAAAATTCAAAAAATTTACATACATGTTTGAAATGATATACTCTATCAAGGAAAAATATTAGTCCATATAAAATTTCAAACATGCATGACTTTTGATAAAATCCAAAATCTTTGAAAACCACTAAGTTTTGTACCAAACTTACAATCTAATTTTACAATTTTATAACTTTCAAAAGCATGGCAAATTATATAAAGCATAAAATAAAAGTTGTGCTACACACTCTCCTAATGCAACATACTCAGCTTCAGTTGTGGATAGAGCTACACAGTGTTATTTTCTGCTGCACCAACTTACTAGACTGCTTCCTAACAGTTGGCAGCTTCCACTTTTGCTCTTTCTATCTAACTTACAACCAGCGTAGTCAGAATCTGAGTATCCTGACAAATCGAAGGTTGAGGTCCTAGGATACCAAATCCCTACATTTAGGGTTCTCTTAACATATCTTAGTATTCTTTTTAGGGCTGCTAAGTGCGTTTCCTTAGCACAGGTTTGGTATCTGGCACACATTCCTACGGCAAAGAGAATATCAGGTCTGCTGGCTGTAAGATACAGTAGACTTCCAATCATACTTCTATAGAGCTTAAGGTCTATTGGTTTACCATCAGGGTCACTATCTATTTTTACATTTGTGGCCATGGGGGTACTTATGCTTTTAGAGTTATCCATTTTAAACTTCTTTATTAACTCTTTAGCATATTTGGATTGATGGACATAGTTTCCATCCCTAGTTTATTTAATTTGTAACCTTAGGAAAAAGTTGAGCTCACCAACTAAGCTCATTCCAAATTCATTTTCCATTATTTTAACGAATTCTTTTAAAAAATTAGAGTTGGTGGACCCAAAGATTATGCCTTCGACGTAGATTTGGGCAATAAAGATTTCTTTTCCTAAGGTTTTAATAAATAGGGTTGAGTCAATTTGTCTTGGTTAAAGTCTTTAGAGATTAGGTAAGTTGATAAGCATTCATACCAGGCCCTAGGTGCTTATTTTAATCCATAAAGTGCCTTAGTGAGTTTGTAAACATGGTCAGGTCTTTCTAAGTCTTCAAACCCAGGGGGCTGTCCTACATAGACCTCTTCCTTAATGAATCCATTTAGGAAAGCTGACTTTACATCCATTTGGTATAATTTAAATCCTTTATGGGATGCAAAGGTTAATAGCATCCTAATGGACTCAAGTCTAGCTACCGTGGCATAGGTTTCGTCATAATCTAACCCTTCTACCTGACTGAATCCTTTCGCTACTAAGCGGGCTTTATTTCTGACTATTCTCCTTGATCATTTAACTTATTCCTAAAAACCCACTTAGTGTCAATGACAGATTTTCCCTTAGGTTTAGGTACTAGTTCCCAGACTTGGATTCTTTCAAATTGGGCTAACTCTTCTTGCATAGTTATGATCCAATCAGGATCAGGTAGGGCTTCCTCTATAGTCTTAGGTTTAATTTTTGAGATCATTGCTATCTGACTAAGGTTTCTATAGGAAGACCTAGTTCTGACTCCTAAAGTTGGATCACCCACAATTTGATCAGTTGGGTGACTGAGTCTGGGTTTCTTGATTTTTCTAGAACTTGGTTCAGCCTCAGGTCCGGCTGGTCGGTTTGGTTCACTATTTGAATTACCTATTTGAGTTGGTTCAATTATTGGTTCAATGGTTGGTTCAATTGACTCATTAGTTGGTTCAATAGTTAGTTCGTTTATGAGTTCAATTAAAGATTCAACAGCTTGTTCATTATCTTCTTGATCAGTATTTGATGAAGTTTGATTTGGATTATCAGGTTTTGAGTTATTTTCTTCATCAAATATTAAATTGGTTGTTTCTTCGATTTTCTTAGTTTGTTTGTTGTAAACCCTATAGGCTCTACTTGTGGTTGAATATCCTAGGAAGATGCCTGGGGTTGACTTAGACTGAAATTTTCCTAGATAGTCTTTGGTGTTTAGGATATGGACTTTGCATCCAAAGACCTTTAGGTAGTGTAGATTTGGAAGTCTATGATAGTATAATTCATAGGGTGTTTTGTTGTGTCGCTTGTTAATTAGGACCCTATTTTGAATGTAGCATGTCGTACTAACTGCTTCTGCCCAATATTGGTTGACTAGGTTGAATTCATTGAGCATAGCCCTAGCGGCTTCCTGTAGAGTTCTATTTCTCCTTTCGACTATCCCATTTTGTTGAGGGGTTCTAAGACACGAAAATTCATGTATGTACCCATTTACCTTACAGAATTCCTCGAACCATTGATTTTCAAACTCTCCCCCGTGGTCACTCCTAAGTCTTTTAATTTTAGTATCATTTTGATTTTCAATTAACTTACAAAATTCATTAAATAGGTTTAGGATTTCATCTTTGGTCTTTAGAAACCTAACCCAGGTAAACCTGGAGTAATCATCAACTATTACTAAGCAGTAACAGTTTCCGCTTAGTGACTTGGCTCCATATGAATCAAATAGGTCAAGGTGCAGGATCTCAAGTGTGGTTTGAGTTTGATCAGATTGGATTAGTTTGTGATTAGACCTGGTTTGTTTACCTTGATTACATGATTCACATATCAAGTTTTCATGATTTTTAATTTTGGGGATACCTTTAATTAGGCCGAGTTGGGTGACTTTTGAAATAATTCTCAGATTAGTGTGACCTAATCTCCTATGCCAGAGGTTTGATTGTTCTAACTGAGTTAACATACATTTAGGTACTAGGGGTAGGTTTATAGTGTAAACATTATTTTTCCTAGTGCCCTTAAGCATGATTTTCGAGTCTTGCAGGTTTCTAATCAGGCAGTTAGAATTGTGAAAGGTAACTACATAACCAGAATCACACAACTGACTTATGCTAAGCAAGTTAAAATTAAAATTTTCAACCAAAAGCACTTTCTTAATAACAAAGTCAGATTTAAGTTCAATATTACCTAACCCAATTACCTTGAGTGTAGCATTGTTGCCAAACGCCACTGAGCCTAGGTTCTTGAACTTGAGTTTGGTGAATTTCAATTTATCTCCAGTCATGTGTCTGGAGCAACCGCTATCCAACATCCATTGGTCCAAATCTTTATGTTCCTACACATAAGGAGTTTTGTTGATTTGGATCCAATTAGAATCAGGAATAGCCTAAATTGATTTTCACAGCCTAATCTGTCTCACCCAGTCTAAGGTTATCAATCATGTTTGCCTTATGAGTTTTGTGAGACAAGTTTTGTTAGAATTAATTTGAAAAATTATGATTTATTTAAAAAAAATTGAATTAGTTTTGAAAACAGCTGATTTTGAAAAAAAAATGTTTGAATCTACAATTAACCGAGAATTTGTGTTAGATTCGAATTTGACAAAGAATAGTTTGAATTTGAATTTCAAAAATTGGCTTCCAGGTCTTGGCGAGGCACTAGGCCTTCTTTGGCCGTAGCCTTATTGGATCATCAACCCTTTCCTTGACAAAGTCTTTTAATGAAATTTCATTTTCAAAACTATTTCTTGAAAAATTCTGGTCTAACTAGCTTGGGTCTTGGATTGGTAGCTTCGGCTAGTTTCACCAGTCTAAAGAGACCAAGTAGAGTATACTTGACCTTATTAGAATTGGCTTCCCTAACGTACTATCATCTCACCGCCACCCAATACTATGTGGTTCAAATTTCAATTAATTGATTGAGTCGTTATTCTAACCATTCCTAAGTCTAAGCATAGTAAATTGCAGGAATTAAATAAACAATCAATCATGCAATTTGCAATAAAAAAAATTGAATTTTATCTAACAATAAATATTGTTTTTAATTTGGCTCCCCCTGGACTAAAGCCACAATAATGGTTTGGCAAGATGTGAATCTTATCCTTGGGGATCCAATTCTGATTTGATCCAGTTTGTTTGTTCAAGCACAGTTTGGGTGCCCATGCCTGAACTTTAGGTCTGGACTGATTCAGTATAGCATAGTAGGATCTTTGTCTAGATTTGGTTCTATAGCCCAACCCGGATCGATTTAGAACCGACTTCTGTTTTCCAAGAATCATGTCAAGACCCTTGGACCCAGAAGTGAATCATTCTAAGGCAGCTCTAAGATCCTTAACTTGAGTTTTCAAGAAAGAGTTCTCTGATTCAAGTTTTTCAACTTGAGCAGAGGTTCCTTCTTGAACCTTCTCAGTTAAGGGTTCAGAGACTGCTCTCTCTTTCAGGAGTTTTACTTCCTGTCTGAGAGACTCGACTCGAATTTTGGCTTTTGTCAAATCTCGAGAAAGATAAGAAATTATCTCGTATAATTAAATTCGGGAAAAACCACGTACAGTTATTTCGCCGTCCTTTGAGAATGTAAGTTTGCCATCGTCCGGCTCCGACTCTGACTCGGTCTCGATTTCTTCTGAGGCGATTAGTGCGAGCAGGTTTGACTGTAGGACCTCTTCTTCTTCTTCGAAAGAGGACTCATCCCACGTTACTTGGAGTGCTTTCTTCCTTCTTGTCTTCTTGGTCTCCTTTAGGTTCGGACACTCGGTCTTGTAGTGACCTTTCTTCTTGCACTCGTAACAGGTCACATTTGGTTTGTTCTTGTCGTTTGAGGGTTCAGCTGGTTCTTCCTTTCTTCGGCTGGCTTTCTTTCTGTTGGTCTGGTTCTTTAGTTCTTTGTAGTAGTCTCGGGCTAGCCGAACCAGCTTCGGTCGATTTCCCTCGCTATCTTCTGAGTCTGAGTCTGAATCAGACTCGGTGCAGGTTGTGGCTTCTTCTTGGTTGTCTTTCTAGCTTTACCTGCAACAAAAGCAATGCCTTTCTCGGCAGATTGCAGTTAGTCTATTCATGTAATTTGAGTTCAGAAAAAAGTTCATCTAACTTAATTTTGGAAAGATCCCTAGAAACTTTGTAAGCATCTACCATAGATGCCCACAAGGTGTTTCTTGGGAAAGCGTTAAGGGCGTACCTTATTAGGTCACGGTTTTCTACCTTGTGACCAATGGTGTGTAGACCGTTCATCAGCTCCTGAATTCTGGCGTGAAGCTGAGCTGCTGATTCGCCTTCGTTCATCTTTATGGTGTACAGCTTGTTCAGCAGAAGGTCCCTCTTGCTGATTCGGGTGTCGGAGGTCCCTTCGTGTAGTTCGATCAGCTTACCCCAGAGTTCTTTGGCGCTGTTGAATGGACCCACCCGGTTCAGCTCCTCTTTTGTTAGGTCGCATTGGAGTGTTTGGGTCGCTTTGGCATCGGCTTCTATTTTTTTTTTTGAGTACAGCGTCCCATTCAGTGTAAGACTGTTGTACCCCGTCAGTATTCCCTGGTATTTCCAGTCCGGACTGGATGATTATCCACATGTCCACCTGAGTTTTCAGGTGGACCTCCATTCTGCTCTTCCAGTAGGAGAAGTCCTCCCCACTGAAGAGCGGTGGCCTTGCGGTGCTGAAGCCTTCTTGCATGGCCATTAAGGATTTTATCTGAAAAAAGGAAAGAAAATTCTGTCCCAAGACTTGGTCTTGGATTAGTAGTGCGGGATAAAGAAAAATAATTATCGAGGGGTGTTGCACCGGTCTCGATTAACGATAAAAATTTGAAAAAAACAATTTGAAGAAAATCCGAAAATAATTCTCAAACTGGTGGTTGCACCAAATTTGAGCTTCCCCGCTCTGATACCACTTGTCGGATCGAGTGGCACGTGGGGGGGGGGGGGGCGCCCCCAACGTTCAGGGCGCCCCGGGAGGCTATAAAAAGCCCCTCGACCCCAAGGCTTCGGACAACAACTTCTTCCAACGCAAACACACTCTTCTACTCAAGCGCTTCGCTCCAGAAACCTCTCAACTCGAGATACAAGCGCCGATGAGGTCCCTTTGCTCCGAAATACATTTCACACCGGATTTCGGTAATGAAGAGCTGCCTTTTCTTTGTTCACTATACTGCAATTGTAACATCTATTTGTAAACCATTTTTGCGCACATATAGAATTGCCCGCAGTAAACGGTCAATTCTATATGTGCGCAAAAATGGTTTACAAATAGATGTTACAATTGACCGTGGGCCTTGGAGTAGGAGCCGACCGCGACTCCGAACCAAGTAAAATCTTGGTGTTTGTGTATTGTTCTGTTTTAATTTTTTCGTTGCATATTCTCTTTTTCCAGGGGGAGGAAACTAAAAGTTTACATCATCTGTTCAGGATTAACTTAACTTTTTGAACCGGGTTGCCATAAATCAAAAAGGGGGAGATTGTTGGTGCAGACAGCAGCCAAGTCGAACCTGTATGTTGATCAATGGCAAAGGGTTCAAAAGTTAAGATGTTTTGTTTTTCTAACATACTACTTGAGTGTGCAGATTAAAGTCCTAGCGAAGGACTGCTAGGCATCGGAACCCTAAGACCCAGCGAAGGGCTGCTGGGCACCTAGCGAAGGGCTGCTAGGAGTCAAAGACCTGGCGAAGGACTGTTGGGCACCAGGCGAAGGATTGCCTGGAACGAAAGTCCTGGCGAAAAACAGCTGGGCACCAGGCGAAGGACTGCCTGGAACTGAAGACCTGGCGAAGGGCTGCTGGGCAAAAGTCCAACCGGAGGAGCCGGTTGGCAACAGGTAAATTCTCCCGAGAGGAGTAGGTGAGGACGCGTTCCCCGTCGAGGGAACAGTAGGCGTCGGTTCGACCTAGGGCTCCATTTTGGAGACCCAAAGTCAGAACCAAGACAGCTAAGGCTGTATAAAACTAATAATTGATTGCTCTATGTTGTTTTGGACTAACCCTGGATGCAGGACCAAAGGAATGAGTGTCTGCAGCTGAGAACGCCTCAATGGAGAGAGGCAGCAGCTGAGCAGGGCGCCCCCAGTGTCCCGGGCGCCCCCAAGGTCAAGGCAAAACAAGTTAAGCAAGAGTTCGCTTCGGAAGCTTGCTGGGCGGGGCCCCCCCGTGCTCCCGGGCGCCCTTAGTGTCCAAGGCGCCCCGGGATCAAGCCAACGAAGGGGATAAACTTTATCCAGCCGAGAAGCCAGCTGAAAGGGTCAACCAGGGCGCCCCCAGCGTCCCGGGCGCCCCCACAGTCAACCCTCAGCCCTATTCAAGTGGGATAAGAGCTGACCGAGACTTGCTCGGATCGGGTGACACGTGGGGGGGGGGGGGTGCCCCCAACGTTCAGGGCGCCCCGGGATGCTATAAAAAGCCCCTCGACCCCAAGGCTTCGTACAACAACTTCTTCCAACGCAAACACGCTCTTTTACTCAAGCGCTTCACTCCAGAAACCTCTCAACTCGAGATACAAGCGTCGACGACGTCCCTCTACTCCGAAAGACATTTCACATCGGACGTCGGTAACGAAGAGCTGCCTTTTCTTTGTTCACTATACTGCAATTGTAACATCTATTTGTAAACCGTTTTTGCGCACATATAGAATTGCCCGCAGTAAACGGTCAATGACCGTGGGCCTTGGAGTAGGAGCCGACCGCGACTCCGAACCAAGTAAAATCTTGGTGTTTGTGTATTGTTCTGTTTTAATTTTTCCGCTGCATATTCTCTTTTTCAAACCGAAACGACTTACGATATTCACCCCCCCTCCTCTATCATTTTCTCTCGATCCAACAATGACGTCCAAGAAGAGGTTAGGACATACGATAGAAGATCGCGAGGTAAACAAGAGGTATATTTCTTATTTGGTTTCTCCTTGTTCCTTTTGATATTGTTGTTAGATCGATTCGGTTGCTAGAGGGGGGTGAATAGCACTTTTCGGTTTTCTTCTACCTACGTTGTTAGTTGTGCAAGCGGAATATACAATAAAAATGAAACTAACAACAAAAAACAATGCTAACAAGGAAGATTTACTTGGTATCCACCCCTAAGGGTGAATAATCCAAGAATCCTTCGGTGGGTCACTCCCCGGATAACCTCCGGCTAGACCTTGACGCTCCTTGTGGGTAGAGAAACCTCGCCATAACACCTCGACAATGCCTGAGCACCAAAGGCTACTAATATACTCTAACCAAGCAGATTTCACCAAGAGTCCCAGCCCAAACCGAGTTCTCTTTAAATAGAACTAAGGCTGGAAACCCTCGCTGGCAGTCGACTGCTCCCAGGGCAGTCGACTGCCCCCACTCAGATTCGACCGTTGACAGCCCCAACGTTCGAATTTTGCTACACACCAGTCGACTGCTCCCAGAGCAGTCGACTGGTTCAGGGCCAAATACACACTGTGAGTTTTGGCAGTCGACTGGGCAATCCCCAGTCGACTGCCCAACTTACAACAGCACTTCTACTCACTCCGTTGACCCTCCTCCATGCGTGCCTTTAGGTACACTCTTTTGGCTTGCCCCTTGAAGTCCTCTTCCACCGGCTATCGTCCCTTGGATGCGCACGCAAGTCCTCGACTTGCCTCCATGCCACCCTTCACGTGTGCCCTTTGAAGTCCACTTCCCGGCTTGCCCTTGGAGTCCTCCTCCCTCGGCTCGTGTCCCTTGACTCAGCTGACTCTTCACCAACAGCCTTGACTATTGCCTTCACGCCCTCTTCATCTTCGGCCCTTGTCCCTCAGATGCACACAAGCCTCCAGCTTGTCTCCATGCCATCCTTCACGTACGCCTCGAAGTCCATGCCCCTCGGCTCATCATCCCTGCTATACCAAGGTCCCTCGGGTGCACACAAGCCTCCAGCTTGTCTCCATGCAACCCTTCACCATACCGAAGCCATCCAGTCAAGTCAATATGTGTAAACCTCCAATCCTGCACACTCAATTACACATATTAGATCACAAGGGAAAACCTAACTTAAACCCTTTGCCCATACATCAAAACTCATGGTCACTCCGGACCATAGATTGCCTCAACAATCTCCTCCTTTTTGATGTTTGGCAATACGTTTAAGTTAGGGAAAAAATAGTAATAAGTAGCAAAAACAATGCTAAACAAACAACTGGACTTACGTTGCCAAGACTCCATCTTAGACTTACACCGCCAATGCATATGCAAATGCAATCATGTATGGATCCTATCCCAAGGCATCCCACACCTAACCCTCCATGTTAGGACTTTTTACACACCTAACTTCCCATGTTAGGAATTTCCGTACCTAACTTCCCAAAGTTAGGAATTTTCCACACCTTGTTAAGTAATATGAGAGAAGTGTCCTAAGGCAATCGCCTTATGATTGTAATCATTTATTTTAATAAATGAATATTCACTATTTGAGTATACATGTCTGTGTATTTGATTGAGATCTTAAACTCACTAACTGAATGTCCGCAATACAATTCACAGCATGAGAGAATTTGTGATGAATTCACAATTAGTGATTATCTCTACATGTGCAATTGTGAAGTATTGAAATTGTCCCTAGTCGATGAATTAATAGATACGGACGCTATCAATTCTGTTGAGACTAGCATGGGTTATTCTCTAATCAGCCGATTCTCACTGGCTGGTGACATTGGGATGTCCGGAGATAAACATGAATGCTAGTTAAGGGAACTAGTTCATTGGAGTGACTGGCTGTAAAACTTCATATGGTAGTCTACATATAGACATGTCGATGAAGTTCTTACTGCAGCTTAAGTGCGATGTTCCTTTGACTTGCGGTGTTCAAGTTATCTTGGTCATGGAGACTTATACTTTGACATCTTAAGCAAGCATCTCCAAGGAGGTGTGGACCCAGGATGATTGGGTATAAGCCGAAGTGCCCGAAGATGTTTGAACAGCCTACAAAGGATTCACCACTCCTTGCGAGGAGATGTATACCCGAGGCTTATCGTCGGATTGTTACTCGAAGCCTCTGGCCAGAGCATGACATGTTCAGAGTATGAATCTCTTAAATACATGAGAGTAATTAGAATCCATAGGACGAGGAAACGTTACTTGGGCTAGGTGTGACGTAGTCAGCCTTGTGGGGACTGACACACATAGACCATGTCCTGAACCAAGTGGGTATAAGATGGTGAAGGGAATGGGGCACGATTCATTATAGCTGCTGAAGGGTTTCAGAATCATTTCTGAGGTCAACCGTTGATCTTTCAATTAATTGGGGATCATGATGTACTACTAGGTGCCACTCATGATCGTTTTATAATTAATTAGTTAATTATGGACGACCAACATAAATTGAAAGTCTATTTGGTCACACGCATAATGAGTAATTCGAAGGATTTAAAACGAGTTGAAAATTAGATTTTCCAATCAAGAGAGACTATTTTGGAAAGTCCAAAATAGGCAAGTCTAAATTTATTTTAGAGTCGCATCGGAAGCATTAATAGACTAAGGTTTAATTAATTAATTAGTTAATTAATTAATGAATTAAATTAGTTTAATTCATGAGGTGGGATTTGATCCAAGGTGGTATGGTTTATTATAAGCTTAAAATAATCCATGGGATTATTTTATCATGAATTAAAATAAACCAAAGAGTTGGTTTGTGTTATAAAAATTTATAGTAAATCAAAGATGACAAAATTTAATCCATTGGTGGGTTTTGAACCATGGACCTATGGTTTGGATAAAATTTTGGCCGACCACTTGAGATGAGATCTCTTGGATATGAATTTTGTCCACCACTAAAGGATAAGGCTATTTTGGTTTGTTTTATAAAATAGACCAAAGGTTGGTTTATTTTATAAAAGGTTATATAAATTTTATATATATATAAATTTTTATATAATGAACCATGAGTTGGTTTGTTTAATAAATTTTTATATAATGAACCAATGGTTGGTTTGTTTTATAAATTTTATATAATCATGCCAAAAGAAAGAGAGCCTTGATTATGGATTGATTGAGAAATTATTCCATAATCAAGGAGAGGAGGCTTGATCATGAGAGCCTTGATTATGGATTGATTGAGAAATTATTCCATAATCAAGGAGAGGTTTGCTTGGGAATTAAGAAACCTCTCCCTATATAAAGGACCCAAGGGGTGCCATGAAACATGATCCATCCAAGAATTGCTTGGGCTCTCTCCTCTTCTCCTCTCCCTCTCTCTTGGCCGGCCACAGGCCCTCCCCTCCCTCTTCTTGCCGTGAGCACAAGGAGAAGCATCGAGGCGACGAAGTTCTTCCGTGGGACGATCTTCCTCTTCAGCCATCATCACCTTGGGATTGGGCGCAAGTCATCTTCCTCCTTCTCATCGGAATTGTGATTCCGGCCAACCTTGGTGGTGAGTCTTTCAATTTGATTACTCTCTCGGTTTTCGTCGTGTTCATGGAGAATCTAGTAGTTCTCGTGGACACGAAACTCGTGGCTTAGCGAAGTCATCCCGACGATACTCGGCGTGGATACGAATAGAGGCGGAGCTTTCGAGGGACGCTAACGGTTGGATCTCGTCCCCTCTTTCAAGTTACGCGAGGTAATTTGTAGAGTAATTTCCTTTTCTGCAAAAATTTTATATTACGATTATATGAACACATTGCATGCTTAGGATATGTGTTAGAATAATTTAGGAAATTATTCATGTTTTTGTTTCCGCTGCATGTAATTATGTAATAATTACAATACGTATCCGCGTCGGCATGCACCCGGTCCCAACAATGGTATCAGAGCCGGTTAGTGTTCGACATAATCATATAATTGTTTTGTGGAAAACTTTGTCATGATCTCAATTTTAGAAAATTTTCCAATTATGGAAACTTTCCAATTATGGTAAATTTTAGATTTAGGAATTTCAAGGTTTGGAAATCCTCATGAAATTTCGTAAACTTTTGAAATATCCCTATTTCTGAAATTTTATGATAATTGTGAAAGCTTTCCATTTTTGGAAACTTTCCTATTTTGAAAATTTTCTAATTTTGGAAATACGTAAGTTTTCTTTGTACCAGAAACTTACAATTATTCTGAAAACCTTTTATTTTTGGAAACTTTCCATTTATGGAAAGCTCACATTTTTGGGCACTTTATTTCAAGAAAGTCTAGACAAATTATGGAATATTAATTGACATTTAAATTCATAATTGGAAATTAAATTATTTACAAAATTTTTTATTTTGGATTGAGCCTCGGAGAGCCGTCCAATTTAATGTTAGTTGTTATAATTAAATTTCCTAAATTGAATTTGAATTGTCAAATGTTTAATTTGGATTGAGTCTCGGGGAGCCGTCCAAATTATATTATCAATAAATTCTTATTTTGGATTGAGCCTCGGGGAGCTGTCCAAATGAAGTTATTTATTGATATTAATTTTCCATAAATAAAATATGTTCTCAAATCTTGGAAATTTTGAGGTGATTCTCAAACGATAATTTCCTTATTTGATTTATGAGGTGATGCTCTTACATATTATTCTCAAATGATAATTTCCTTATTTGCTTAAAAGAAAAGGATGAGACCCAAAACCCCTTACAAAATATTAAGACCAATACCTTCCATTAATATGGTTAGAACCGGAGTTTTGTTTCTCGTTTGGGTTGATGGACACATCCATGCCCGGCTTGAACCTCGACATGTTCAAACCATAGAATTAGTTTATGATTAATATAGTTGGAGTCAGAGGTCAATCCTTAGTTTTGGTTGTTGGACACATCCAAGCCTGACTAAACGGTTGAATGAGCTCCAACCATATTAAAACTATTTCTTGATTAATGGGTCAGCCTTAAGCTTGGAGCATCGATTTGTTGTGCCACAGCCAAGGTCGATGTAAAGAGAGGTGCAGTTGGGTGCTATGTATAATGTTGCATACTTGTTAATGAGTTAACAACCCAATGATTTATGTAAACATTCAATTAGTTGATAGCATAATGTGATAGTTACATATGTGTGATATGTAATCGGTATAATTGCCTACCTTCATAGCTAAGAATAACTTGATGGCCCCAGCCATGGTTGTTCTTATCTATGGTTGGATATCAACCTATTTGGAGATGTTCCTACGATCTCCCGAATTGATAAAAAGGGTTATTCAATTCGAAAAATAAATAGGATTTAATGAATGTATGTTGATGCATTCTTTATCATTCTTCTCACATAAGCTCAATTTGTATTTCTAGGATAATCACCTGATCATGTCTTCTGTAAATTTGCGTTCCATTTTGGACACCAATAAGTTAACTAAGGACAAAATGATTGAAAAGGCACCAAAAGACACTTGCCATCACTGTGGCAAGAAGGGCCACTGGCGAAGAAACTGCAAGGTTTATCTTGAGTCCTTGAAGAAGAAGGCATCAGATGCCCCATCCTCTTCAGGTATCTTCGTTATTGAATATCACTCTATTTCCTCGTACACCTGGGTACTTGATACTGGGTGTCGCTCACATATATGTAATGACATACATGGGCTAAGGAATAGAAGAAGACTCATCAAGGGAGAAGCGAATTTGCGAGTTGGAAATGGAGCAAAGATTGCTGCTATTTCCATCGGAACATATTTACTGAAGCTCCCTACTGGACTTGTCTTAGAATTGGATAATTGTTATTTTGTTCCTTCGTTAATAAAGAACATTGTATCTATTTCATGCTTGAATGAAAAGGGTTATCATTTAACTTTTAGTAACAATTGTTGTTACATAACTTTAAATGATGTTCTTTATGGGACCGGAACATTATGCAATGGTATCTACACGTTAGATTTATCCGGTGACGTTTTCAATATCGAAGTTAGCAACAAACGTGCTCGAATAGATAATCAAATAGACTCCTATACGTGACATTGTCGTCTTGGCCATGTAAGTAAGAAACGCATGACCAAATTACACCGATGTGGAATTCTGGAATCATTTGAACCCGGTTCATTTGATACATGCGAATCATGCTTAAAAGGCAAGATGACCAAATTACCCTTTTCCAGAAAAGATAAACCAGTGGGAGAATTGCTTGGTCTAATACATACTGATGTATGTGGACCAATGTCAACTCTTGCACAAGGAGGCTATAGCTACTTCATTACCTTTATCGATGATCACTCACGATTTGGGTATGTGTTCTTAATGAAACACAAATCTAAAGCTTTTGAGAAATTCAAAGAGTTCAGAAGTGAAGTAGAGAAACAGCTTGGCAAAAGTATTAAGATACTTCGATCCGATTGGGGTGGTGAATACTTAAGTCAAGAGTTTCAAGATTATCTTAGAGACAATGGGATATTGTCTCAATGGACTCCGCCATATACACCACAACATAATGGTGTATCTGAGAGGCGTAACCGAACTTTGATGGACATGGTTAGATCTATGATGAATCATGTAACTCTTCCAAAATCCTTTTGGGGCTATGCGCTTAAGATAGCTGTTTACTTGCTAAACAGAGTCCCGACCAAGGTAGTCTCTACTACTCCATATGAGACATTGAATAGTAAGAAACCTCATTTATCTCACCTAAAGATATGGGGTTGTCCTGCTTATGTAAAGCGGACTGTATCAGACAAATTGAATGCTAAGTCTGATAAATGTCTATTTATTGGATACCCTAAGGAAACGAAGGGTTACCAATTCTATCATCCCTTGGAACAAAAGGTGTTTGTTTCAAGGCATGCTGTATTTCTGAAAAAGAATTTCTTTTACAAGAAAACAGTGGGAGTAGCATTGAACTTGAAGAAGTTCAAGGAACTCCAATAGACATTACAGAGACACCTAGTCTAGACCCACAACCAATAACTCATAATGATGAGATATCAGTTGAACCTAAAACAACACCACTTCTTCGTAGGTCTGATAGGACACGCAATATTCCAGAGAGATACGGATTTCTCATAAGTGAATCGAACGACGTGTTACTCATTAACAATGACGAACCTATCAATTATGAAGATGTTCTGAAAAATTCAGAAAGGGATAAATGGCTTGAAGCCATGAAGTCGGAAATGGATTCCATGTACGAAAATCAAGTATGAGACTTGGTTAACCCACCTGAAGGGATTAAGCCCATAGGGTGCAAGTGGGTTTTCAAGAAGAAAACCGACATGGAAGGTAATGTTGTTACCTTTAAGGCTAGATTAGTGGCAAAAGGATATCGTCAGAAACAAGGAATTGATTATGACGAAACCTATTCGCCAGTAGCTATGCTTAAATCCATTCGGATGCTCCTGGCCATAGCAGCTCATTATGATTATGAGATATGACAAATGGATGTGAAAACAGCTTTCCTCAATGGAAACCTGCTTGAGGATGTATACATGATACAACCTGAAGGTTTCACATCGGTTGATAAAACCAAAGTATGCAAGCTTCGACGATCCATATATGGACTAAAGCAAGCATCCAGGAGCTGGAACATCCGTTTTGATGAGACAATCAAAGAGTTTGATTTCTCACAAAATCCTGACGAACCTTGTGTGTACAAGAAGGTTAGTGGGAGTGCAGTCGTATTCCTAGTGTTATATGTCGATGACATATTACTTATAGGAAACGATATATCAGTCTTACAGTTAGTTAAAATTTGGTTGTCCAAAACTTTCTCCATGAAAGACCTGGGAGAAGCAACCTATATCCTTGGGATTAGAATCTATAGAGATAGATCGAAACGGTTGCTTGGTCTTTCGCAGTCTACATATATAGATCGAGTGCTAGAAAGGTTTAGCATGTCGGAATACAAGAAAGGTTACCTTCCCATCCGGCATGGGATCAACCATTCGAAGTCTATGTGTCCGCGCACAGAAGACGAGAGGATTTGCATGAATAAGATTCCTTATGCATCCGCGATAGGATCTATCATGTATGCTATGTTATATACTAGGCCCGATGTATCGTATGCTCTGAGCGTCACAAGAAGATACCAATCTGATCCAGGAATGGATCATTGGGCGGCTGTCAAGACAATCCTCAAGTACTTAAGAAGAACTAACGATGTGTTCCTAATATATGGAGAAGGTGATATGGTAATACGTGGGTATACAGATGCCAGTTTCCAGACAGATAAGGATGACTCCAAATCTCAGTCTGGATACGTATTTATTTTGAATGGAGGCGCAATAAGTTGGAAGAGTTCCAAACAAGACACCGTAGCGGATTCTACCACGGAAGCGGAATATATTGCAGCTTCGGAAGCAGCAAAGGAAGCAGTCTGGATCAAGAAGTTTGTCTCAAACTTGGTGTGGTTCCAACCATTAATGAAGCAATACCGGTTTATTGCGACAACAGTGGAGCTATTACACAAGCAAAGGAACCAAGGTCTCATCAGCGATCCAAACATGTGCTTCGCCGCTATCATCTGATCAGAGAGATTATAAGTAGGAATGATATACAAATTGAGAAAATTTCCACTGAAAGAAATTTAGCGGATCCTTTAACTAAGGCCTTGCCTCAAAGCAAGTTTGAGGGTCATGTTAGAGCCTGTGGTATTGGATACCGTAGCGATTGGCATTATGCCAAGTGGGAGATGTTAGTGATATGAGAGAAGTGTCCTAAAGCAATCGCCTTATGATTGCAATCATTTATTTTAATAAATGAATATTCACTATTTGAGTATACATGTTTATGTATTTGATTGAGATCTTAAACTCATTTACTGAATGTCCGCAATATAATTCACAGCATGAGAGAATTTGTGATGAATTCACAATTAGTGATTATCTCTACATGTGCAATTGTGAATTATTGAAATTGTCCCTAGTCGATGAATTGATAAATACGGACACTATCAATTCTGTTGAGACTAGCATGGGTTATTCTCTAATCAGCCGATTTTCACTGGCTGGTGACATTGGGATGTCCGGAGATAAACATGAATGCTAGTTAAGGGAACTAGTTCATTAGAGTGACTGGCTATAAAACTTCATATGGTAGTCTACATATAGACATGTCGATGAAGTTCTTACTGCAGCTTAAGTGCGATGTTCCTTTGACTTGCGGTGTTCAAGTCATCTTGGTCATGGAGACTTATACTTTGACATCTTAAGCAAGCATCTCCAAGGAGGTGTGGACCCAGGATGATTGGGTATAAGCCGAAGTGCCCGAAGATGTTTGAACAGCCTACAAAGGATTCACCACTCCTTGCGAGGAGATGTATACCCGAGGCCTATCGTCGGATTGTTACTCGAAGCCTCTAGCCAGAGCATGACATGTTGAGAGTATGAATCTCTTAAATACATGAGAGTATTTCGAATCCATAGGACGAGAAAACGTTACTTGGGCTAGGTGTGACGTAGTCAGCCTAGTGGGGACTGACACACATAGACCATGTCCTGAACCAAGTGGGTATAAGATGGTGAAGGGAATGAGGCACGATTCATTATAGCTACTGAAGGGTTTCAGAATCATTTCTGAGGTCAACCGTTGATCTTTCAATTAATTGGGGATCATGATGTACTACTAGGTGCCACTCATGATCGTTCTATAATTAATTAGTAAATTATGGACGGCCAACATAAATTGAAAACCTATTTGGTCACACGTATAACGAGTAATTCGAAGGATTTAAAACGAGTTGAAAATTAGATTTTCCAATCAAGAGAGACTATTTTGGAAAGTCCAAAATAGGCAAGTCTAAATTTATTTTAGAGTCGCATCGGAAGCATTAATAGGCTAAGGTTTAATTAATTAATTAGTTAATTAATTAATGAATTAAATTAGTTTAATTCATGAGGTGGGATTTGATCCAAGGTGGTATGGTTTATTATAAGCTTAAAATAATCCATGGGATTATTTTATCATGAATTAAAATAAACCAAAGAGTTGGTTTGTTTTATAAAAATTTATAATAAATCAAAGATGACAAAATTTAATCCATTGATGGGTTTTGAACCATGGACCTATGGTTTGGATAAAATATTGGCCGACCACTTGAGATGAGATCTCTTGGATATGAATTTCGGCCACCACTAAAGGATAAGGCTATTTTGGTTTGTTTTATAAAATAGACCAAAGGTTGGTTTATTTTATAAAAGGTTATATAAATTTTATATATATATAAATTTTTATATAATGAACCATGAGTTGGTTTGTTTAATAAATTTTTATATAATAAACCAATGGTTGGTTTGTTTTATAAATTTTATATAATCATGCCAAAAGAAAAAGAGCCTTGATTATGGATTGATTGAGAAATTATTCCATAATCAAGGAGAGGAGGCTTGATCATGAGAGCCTTGATTATGGATTGATTGAGAAATTATTCCATAATCAAGGAGAGGTTTGCTTGGGAATTAAGAAACCTCTCCCTATATAAAGGACCCAAGGGGTGCCATGAAACATGATCCATCCAAGAATTGCTTGGGCTCTCTCCTCTTCTTCTCTCCCTCTCTCTTGGACGGCCACAGGCCCTCCCCTCCCTCTTCTTGCCGTGAGCACAAGGAGAAGCACCGAGGCGACGAAGTTCTTCCGTGGGACGATCTTCCTCCTCGGCCATCATCACCTTGGGATTGGGCGCAAGTCATCTTCCTCCTTCTCGTCGGAATAGTGATTCCGGCCAACCTTGGTGGTGAGTCTTTCAATTTGATTACTCTCTCGGTTTTCGTCGTGTTCACGGAGAATCTAGTAGTTCTCGTGGACACGAAACTCGTGGCTTAGCGAAGTCATCCCGACGATACTCGGCGTGGATACGAATAGAGGCGGAGCTTTCGAGGGACGCTAACGGTTGGATCTCGTCCCCTCTTTCAAGTTACGCGAGGTAATTCGTAGAGTAATTTCCTTTTCTGCAAAAATTTTATATTACGATTATATGAACACATTGCATGCTTAGGATATGTGTTAGAATAATTTAGGAAATTATTCATGTTTTTGTTTCCGCTGCATGTAATTATGTAATAATTACAATACGTATCCGCGTCGGCATGCACCCGGTCCCAACACACCTAACCCTCCAAGTTAGGAATTTTCACCAAAACAGACTTTTTAAAGCTTCTCCCAAGCTCCCCCTACATTGGACTTACAAAGGCTTTTTAAGAACCTCTCCCAGGTTCCCTTACGCAAAGAATGGAGCAACCATGCTCCCCCTTAATCTCAGCTCCCCCTAAACCTAGGGTTTTTTGCAAAGGAGTGTTTGGTTTCCCAAATTAAACCCAGCACTTCTCCCCCTTTGCCTAACATCAAAAAGACTCCAATAATATCCCAATTATTGGATCTTTTAATCCCTAATGATCCTAAACACAGTGTACTAGCCCCCCATACACTTGTTTTTCATCATTTGGACCCCAACTGCTGATACAAAAATCAGCCCTGACCAGTCGACTGCCCCCAGGGCAGTCGACTGATACTCTGAAAATCAATTTTTCTGGCTAAATTCAGAAATGCGCCAGAAATTTCACAAATCTCCAAAAATTTCTAAATTTTATGGAGAACTTTGTGGTACCTATACCTACTTGGGAAAAATACATTCAACCATGTATCTATCACCATTCCCAAGTTTGACACAAAATCCAAAAATTTCCTATGAAAGTTAAGGCAAACCAAGAGACAACCTCCCCCTTTACCTATGCCTTCTCCCAACTTTCAATTTACCTAGGTGAAGTTCTACCCAACTTAATACCATGACACCAAATCAAGTTCTACCCAACTCAACTTCCAAGTTCTTTCCCCCTTGGACACAATTAAGGATTGCCCCAAGCAACCTTATCCCTAGTGCTAACAAAAACTCAACAAAACCTTAAACAATTTAAGAGTTTGCAAGCACATTTGCTAGGATATACCCTATCCTAGAAAAATATGTTTCCATGAAAAATACAATTGTGCTTGACTTTTGGTACATCCTTTATTTTCCTCAAGAATAGTCATTTTGTATCAACTTGGAAATCTATCTATAATTCCATGTGTTTGTCAAGGCTAACCATTATAATTTGACACATGGAATTGTCCTTAACTCTCCCTTCTTTATTTCTTAATCTTAGATACCTTATGAAAAACTTCCATATCCTTTCATTCACCAAAAACTTATCATTTAATATCATCTAATAACTTTCAACCCATATAATATCAAATCATGACATAAAATCTCACAAGATAGCATGACACTTTTCTATGATTTTAATCTTGCAATTTCTAATCAGCCAATATCCTTTTTTCCTTTTATCTTATGGATCAGTCGACTGCCCCATGGGCAGTTGACTGTGAAAACTTACAGAATGTTTCTGGGCTGAGATCAGTCGACTGCCCCCCAGGTCAGTCGACTGATACCTGAATTTCAGATTTTCAGTCCAATTTCAGTAATGCCTAGTTAATTCCACAAATCTCCAAAAAATCTGAAATTTCGTGGGGAGATTTGTGGAACCTATGTCTACTTGGGAAAAATATGTTTCCAAACAAATGTACTCTAAATCTCAAGATTGGCATGAAACTCAACTTCTCCTAAATTGTATCATTTA
The DNA here is from genome assembly GCA_024364735.1 of Boesenbergia rotunda. Classification (NCBI taxonomy): domain Eukaryota; kingdom Viridiplantae; phylum Streptophyta; class Magnoliopsida; order Zingiberales; family Zingiberaceae; genus Boesenbergia; species Boesenbergia rotunda. The sequence continues at coordinate 179,102 of JAGFNQ010003064.1, read as the reverse complement.
CACTCATCCCAAAAGTCCTAATTCTGGCCTTTCATTGATATATCTTCTAATACCTGACCATGATACATTTCTAGCACTGAATTATATGGTATTTTCCCATTAAACCTTAATTTTATCGAATAAAATCCTATTTTCATCCTTTTCTCCCTAAATTCCTTTTAATGTGCCAATTCTCTAGGAATAAGACTTATCCAAGTCTTCCAATCCTTTCTGGCACATTTCCTACCCCACTTGAACTTCCTAGAAAACCCATCTCTTGAGATCCATTTACCATGGACCCCAAAGGCTCCTAGAGCTCCCCCTTGAGCTCTTAGCCCTAGCCACCTCCCTAGGTGACTCAATCCACACTAGGGCACACCGGTGAGCCCCCGGTGATTCTTGGCCTACGAACCTAACCTTCTTAACCTTAGACACCTTGTCTTTGGTTAAGTTATCCTTTTTACCTTTTGATGGCATTCCCTTGCCATCCTTGGACTTCTCCTTCTTGCCATAATTGTATGCTTCCCCAGCATACTTCTTTTTGTTGGCATTGGACACCTTAGACCGATATCCCAAACCCGATCTAACATAGTTGGGTTTTAGACTACCCAACACCATGTCTAAACCCTTATATCCAACCTTGAATCTGTTGGTGCGGAAGCACCAAAGTCAAACCTGGGTTTTGATAATGGCAAAGGGTTCAGAAGTTTAGGTGTTGTTGTGATCTAACAAGCTTACTAAATATGCAGGAAAGCCCTAGGTACACTAGGAAAGAAGTCATGGCAAAGGGCTGGGCACCGAATACCTGACCGGAAGTTGGGCAAGAAGTCCTGGTCGAGGACTGGGCAAGAAGTCCTGGCAAAGGGCTGGGCAAGAAGTCCTGGCAAAGGGCTGGGCACCGAAGACCTGACCGGAAGTTGGGCAAGAAGACCTTGTCGTGGACTGGGCACGAAGACCTGATCGGGAGGATTGGTAAAAAGTCCAACCAGAGGAGTCGGTTGGCAAAAGGTAAACTCTCCTGAGAGGAGTAGGTGAGGACGCGTTCCCCGTGCGAGGGAACAGTAGGTGTCGGTTCAACCTAGGGTTCCATTTGGGAGACCCAAAGTCAGAACCAAGACAGCTTAGGCTGTAAACAATGGCTAACATACTTGCTTCTTGTGTTTTGGAACTAACCTTGGTTGCAGGGAACGAAGGAAAGGTGTTCCTGCAGCTCAGGCGCCTCAATGGACTGAGGCGCCTCACTGGGCTAGGCGCCCGTATGGATATGGGTGCCCCAGTTCAAGGCCAAATCAAAACCAACGAAGCAAACTGCCACGAAGCCTCTGGACCAAGTCAGCTCAGGCGCCTATGTTAACACAGGCGCCCCCATCAGCCCAGGCGTCTCAGTGAAGGGGATAAGCGCTGACTGAGCCTACCGATAGGAGTTCTCGCAGGAGAGGCCACGTGTCAGGCGCCCCCATCGATACAGGCGCCCCTATGGCTGCTATAAAAGGGGGTTCACCCCCAAGGCTTCACAGAATCTCACTCACATCGCTCCAAACACTTTCGTTCAAGCGCTACGCTCTGACAAGCTCCGACTTCGCAATTCCAGCACCGACGACGACCCTCTGCTTCAAATTTCCATCCACCTCGGGCGTCAGTAATTTTTAATTACGAAAAGTGTTGTACTTTCGATTTCAGTTCTATATCTGTACTCAACCTATAAAAGATTTTTAACGAATATAGAATTGCCCAACGTAAACGATTAAGGACCATGGGCCTTGGAGTAGGAGCCGACCACGACTCCGAACCAAGTAAAACCAACTTGTGTTAGCGATTGTTTTATTGTTTTCCATTGCATAATCGCTCTACTTTTCGAAAAATTTAATATTGATATTAACCGCCCCCTCTATCGATTTTCTCCGATCGAACAAGTGGTATCAGAGCAGGTGGCTCAAACTTGGTGCAACCACCAGTTTGAGAGTTTTTTTTCAGATTTACGAAATTTTTATTTTTTTTTCTCGAATCTTTCTCGTTAATCGAGGTTGGTGCAACACCACTCGATCTTTTTCATTGCTATTAATATCTCCCGCACTACTAATCCAAGACTCAGTCTTGGAACAAGGTTTTGTTTATAATTTTACAGTTAAAATTCAAATGGTCATGCAAGAGGGATTCAGCATTGCCAGACCTCCTCTTTTCAGTGGAGAAGATTTCTCCTACTGGAAAAGGAGGATGGAAGTCCACCTGAAAACTCAGGTGGACATGTGGATAATCATCCAATCTGGGTTGGAGATTCCAAGAACACAGAAGGAGTGGCACAACACTATACAGAATGGGACACCTCGCTGAAGAAGAAGATCGAGGCTGATGCAAAGGCAACCCAGACTTTGCAATGCGGTTTGACCAAGGAAGAACTGAACCGGGTGGGACCCTTCAATAGCGCCAAAGAGCTTTGGAACAAGCTGATCGAGCTGCACGAAGGCACCTCCGACACCAAGATCAGTAAAAGAGATCTGTTGCTGAACAGACTCTACACGATCAAGATGAATGAAGGAGAATCAGCAGCACAGCTCCACGCCAGAATCTAGGAGCTGATGAATGGGATGCATACGATAGGTCACAAGGTCGAGAACCGTGACCTAATCAGGTATACACTAAACGCATTCCCAAGGAACACACTATGAGCATCCATGGTAGATGCCTACAAGGTTTCTAGGGACCTTTCTAAAATTAAATTAGATGATCATTTCTCTGAATTAGAACTGCATGAACAGACTAACACCACTTTGGCCGAGAAGAGTATTGCTTTCATTACAGGAAAATCTCAAGGAAAGCCCCCAAGAAGAAGCCTCAACCAGAACCCGAGTCCGACTCAGACTCAGATTCAAAAGATAGCGAAGGAGATAGACCCAAATTGGTTTGGCTAGCTCGGGACTACTACAAGGAGCTAGAGTACCAAACAAACAAAAAGAAAGCAAGCCGAAGAAAGAAAGATCCATCAGAACCATCAACAACCTCGAAGAGCAAGCCCAACGTTACCTGCTATGAGTGCAATAAAAAGGGACATTACAAGTTAGAGTGCCCAAATCTGAAAGAAACAAAGAAGGCGCGAAGAAAGAAGGCGCTCCAAGCCACTTGGGATGAATCCTCTTCTGAAGAAGAAGAAGAAGAAGAAGTCCCACACGCAAACTTACTCGCCCTAACCGCTTCGGAAGATGTCGACACCGGATCGGAATCAGAACCAGACGACGGAAGGCTTACAATTTCGGAGAACGGGCAAATCACAGTAAAAGGTTATTCTGAATATGAACTAGCTAAATTAATCTGTTACTTGTCTCGCAACTTAGCGAAATCTAAAATTCGGGTTGAGTCCCTCCTACAGGAAGTAAAACGCCTGAAAGAGGAAGTCGACTCGAGGTCCTTGACTGAGAAAATTCAAGAAGGAAACTCCACTCAAGTCCAAAAGCTTGAGGAAGAGAATTCCTCCTTAAAAACTCAAGTCAAGGAGCTCAGAGTGGCCTTAGAACGATTCACTTCGGGTTCCAAGGGTCTTGACATGATCCTTGGAAAGCAGAAGTCTGTTCTTAACCGATCTGGATTAGGATATCGAACTAAGTCTAGGCAACGTTCTTATTATGCTGTATTGAACCAACCTAGAACCCAAGTCCAAGCATGGGTCCCCAAGCTATGTTTGAACAAACAAGCTGGACCAAACCAGTATTAGATCCCCAAAGACAAGATTCACATCTTGGCTAACCATTATCGAGGCTATAATCCAGGGGGAGCCAATATAAAAACCATATTAATAATTAGATAATTGTTTTAATTACGATTTTTTGCTTGATTGTTTTTTTTATCATGCTTAGATTTAGGACTGGTTAGTTTAAGGACAAAATGATTTAGTTGAACTTTGACAACCTAGTATTGGGAGGAGTGAGATGATAGTACGTTAGGGAAGCCTTTCTAATAAGGTCAAATATACTGTACTTGGTCTGTTTAGTCTGGTGAAACTAGCCGAAGCTACCGATCCAAGACCCAAACTAGTTAGACCAAATTTTCTCAAGAAGTAACTTGAAGATGAATTTCCAATAAAAGGCTTTATCAAGGAAAGAGCCAAAGAAGGCCTAGTGTCTCGCCAAGACCTGGAAGCCAACTATTGAAAATCAAATTCACTTTACTACTTGTTAAATTTGAATCTAACACAAATTTCAATTAATCTTAGATTCAACACAATTTTTCAAAAATAAACTTAAACTTTATAAAAAAATTCAAAATTAACTAAATCTATTTTTAAAAAATTTAACCATGCTTTTCAAATTAAAATCTTTATTTTTGTTAAAACCTGTCTCACAAAACCCATAGGGTTAACGTGATTGATAACACTAGACTGGGTGAGACAGACTAGGTTGTGAAAATCAATTTTAAAGCTATCCTTGACTCTAATTGGATTCAAATCAATAAATACTTTATGTGTAGGAACATAAAGATTTAGACCAATGGATGTTGGATAGTGGATGCTCCAGACACATGACTGGAGACAAATTGAAATTCACCAAAATCAAGTTCAAGAACCTAGGCTCAGTAGCATTTGGCAACAATGCTACACTCAAAGTCATTGGGTCAGGTAACATTGAACTCAAATATGATTTTGTGATTAAAAAGGTACTCTTGGTTGAAAACTTCAAGTTCAATTTGCTTTGTATAAGTCAACTATGTGAACTATGTGATACTGGCTATGTAGTTACATTCACCAACTCTAACTGCCTGATTATAAATCTCCAAAACTCAGAAATTATGCTTAAGGGTATTAGGAAAAACAATGTTTATACTATCAATCTACCTTTAGTACCGAAATGCCTCTTGACTCAATTAGAAGAATCCAACCTCTGGCATAGGAGATTAGGTCACACTAATGCTAGACTAATTTCTAAAATTACCTAACTTGGTCTAATTAAAGGGATATCAAAAATTAAGAACTTCGAAAACACAGTCTGTAACTCATGTAACCAAAGCAAGCAAACTAAGTCAAACCACAAATCAATTCAATCAAATTTAACCCAAACCACACTTGATGTCATGCCCCGAGACCCAGGAGCCGCTGATCTAATAGAAAATCGGACAGCACCTCCCCTGTTCAGCGGACAGTTTACGCATACATACAAATAACCATACAACCCACGCAGTATATATTTGGCCTTAGGCCTAAAAATCAAGACAGAACATAAAATAAAGCATGGTAAACCATACCTGACTGCGGACCGGTCCGACTTACGACGAAACAACCAATACAAAAACCCCTTATGGCACACGACACATATGACATATACAAATCGCTAAAAGAAATATAAAACAAGTACACTACAAAGTACCAAACAAAAGCATGTCGCGATAGGTAGGGACTGGCTGCTGGGCTCTCCTAGCGACTCCAAGTATTTTAGCCTGAAAATAAAAATATAGCCAACGGTGTGAGTCCAAATAAACTCAGCGGATACCTAAATAGGTATGCATAGTAGGTTATACTAACAATAAGAGTCTACGCTGATACAGTCTCATATGAACAACAGAAAAGGGTATACACTGAAGATACTGAATGAAGGTACATACCAGAATCCATCTATCCTGCAGAAGGGTGAAATAAATCCCTATGGTACAAGTATAACACATACTCCAAGGTAAACAAGTCTCCAATATATGCATGTCAATCAAGTGCAGAAATCAAATGCAGCAAACAATGCATGATGCAAAATATGCACATGGTGCAATGATATGTGTCACCCCTGACGTCAATCAGGCACCATCCACCTATCATAAATGAACGTCTGTGTGGGTAGGGCTATGACAACTATACGCACCCTGCTATCGCTGCTCCTGAGTGATCGAGTGGACAGGATGCTGGCAGAGGTCACTCTCCTACCCCAAGCAATGGGGGAGTCTCGCTCTCATCTTCTCGTGTCTCAGGACGAGAAGGGATCCCTGGCTGCTACCACGCCCGGAACCACCCTCCAAATAGTGGTCGAACGGAAGAATACAGGGCAAATGCACACACTCTACGATAACCACTACCCCGGAGTGATGTGTGTGCATATCCTCATGTAACTGGCGATCGGCTCAGACTACATAGGAGCCGATGATCGTCAGCATGCAACAATGCAAGGATGGTGCATGACCCGAACACATACAACACCCACCAAGTCCTCATCTAACACCTCAGTGTGCTAGGTATAGGTCTGAATCCTAAATCATGGGATACAAGTAACCTACTCGGTATACTGAAAAAGTAACAAGTGATCCATCAATGTCAAAATGCAAGAGAACATATCACTACATCTATGCATGTATATACACATGGCAACCATAGAGACTGTATGAAACTATAGGGAGGTCATCTCAAGAATAAGCAACAGTTATCAAGTAGCGGTATACTAAGGCAGATATAACATATATAAACTTACTGTTATCTATAACAAACCATGTATAGCAATATGACAATATCTAAAGAGATAAGTCAGAGGTACTCACCTCAAAGTAGAAGTCTATATACGATGAGACTCCCGTCTGATACTCCATAACCAAAAGTCCAAATCAATGTCTGTATCAAAGGACATATTTTGCATTGCTATTACAAAGATAGTAATGAGCTAACAAGTCCCTAAACCATATTAGGGTTAATCTAATCATTCTCTTTCCATTTAATTACTTCTAATTAAATGAAAGATTCCTAATTATCCAACGAAATTAAGATCAGGTTCATTTTAGGCTCACTTCGAATTCAAAATCGTTAAGTTTAGGTTATGAGATTTAAATCTCAAATTAAGCCTAACCTCAACTCTATCACAAGCTCCCAATAATAAGCTAACAACCTAATCCAAAACACATCAAATTCAATTCAGAACATTACCCTTCCGAAACAAGACAGTTCTGCCACCTTGGGGATTTAACTAATTCAAATTCAACAAGAAATACTCCTACAAAATAGCAAAGAGATCAAACTTCCATCTAGGGTCAACATCAAAACACAACTCTCATCATATTCAAACAATCACATGATCTAAACTTCAAGCCAATACCAAATCCAAATAGGATTGCCACCAAGATCCAGCATTACAATAACATGATTAAAAACTCGGACAACACAGTACTCTATTTGTAATTGAGCACGTCTGTGAACAAGATTAGCATCCAAGTGAGGCAACCCATCATCCCAATTATAATCTATAATCCAAATGAATAAAACTTAAAACTCAAAACTAATCTCCAACTATTTCAAAATATCACTAACATACGGTAGCAACTCCTACAATTTCGGAAAAACATATCAAACAATAAAGTTAACCACATGATCTCCATTCTATACAAACTATAGCCTCAATTACCTCACAATTCCATCATATGTTAAACATAACACTAAGAATTTATTAACTCTAATCCATACCCAAATTCTGATTAATCCCTCTAATCCAATTAACTGATCCAAACCAATCCCATATGGTATTCCACGGTAAAGGGCATCACAAGATCAAAAGGACTAAGCTAATGCCTAGTCCAAACCAAAACAACCTCATGAACAACCCTCATTTATAGCAGAGACAAAACCAAATCAAAACAACAATCTAGAAACCAAATTATCATCCAAACACACTCACGGCACACAACAGTGCTCACAAAAATCAGAGCTAAAGGCATCTTGACCAAGACTCAATCAAACAGTGTTCGATTGGTTGGTTTCTCCGATCAAAAAACAAAAGACAATCCGATCTAAATCTATCCTTAATCTCAAATAAATGGAAATCGATTAATTCAAAATCTATGTATAATAATTCCATTTACCCAAGGTTTACCCCGCTTCTAATCGGCGATGACCTCCTGGCGACAAGCAGCAGTGACTTCCTTCGATCAAGTCACAGATGGTGGTGATGAGGTCACTGGCGCCAACAGCAACAAGGTCATAGTAGCATGGTACTTGGACAGAACGACGATTGGCAGAGACATCGGGGAAAATGGACGGATGTGGCACCGAAGGCTCACGCTGAGACAGCGTAGAATCGACTGTTGCAGCGGGTAGCGGTGCAGATCAAGGAGCAGCGCAAATCAAAGTTAGGGCACGACACAGCTAGAGAGGGGTGACGATGAAACTGTGAAAGAAGTCGCGGCTGCACTCGGCAGCTGGTGGATCGAAGTTAGGGCACTCGAGATGGGCGATGGTGGCTGCTCGTGGCGTCGATCGGGAGGAAGAGAAGGGATTGGGCGTGTGGGTGCTTGGCTGCGGGCGAGTGAAGAGAAGAAAAGGATATAAGAGGAGAGATCGGGGAGTTCGGCGGCTAGGTCACGCGAAATCGGAGAAGAGGAGTGTTCATAAGGGGGTGGCTTTTTGTAGAAAAGCCCCTCAACTTTTAGAAATTCCAATTCCGCCCTTAGGGTAAGGGTATTAGCTATTTAACCCTCCAACTTATCATAATCCACTTTAATAAATTTCTAGGGATAAATTATTTACCCATTTGTAATTTAAGAGTCTACCTGAAAGCCCCTTAACTTTAGGTAAATTTACTTAAGTCAACTATTTAAGGTTTTCTTCCATGAAGCCCTTAATAAGTTTTAAGTTTTTTTACAATAAAGCCCCTTGGGCTCCTCCCGTAGGGCCGAAAACCCTAGACTCAATCCGAAAAAATCCCGAAAAATTTTCTGGTCCGGATTTTCGAATCGTCGTATTTTACACTTGAGCTCCTGCACCTTGACCTATTTGATTCGCATGGAGCCAAGTCACTAAGCGGGAACCGGTACTGCTTAGTTATTATCGATGATTACTCTAGGTTTACCTGGGTTAGGTTCCTAAAACTAAAGATGAAACCCTAAACCTATTTATTGACTTATGCAAAATAATTGAAAATCAAAATGATACCAAAATCAAAAGACTTAGGAGTGATCACGGGGGAGAGTTTGAGAATCAAAGATTTGAGGAATTCTACAAAATAAAAGGATATATTCATGAGTTTTCCTATCCTATAACCCCCCAACAAAATGGGATAGTAAAAAATAGAACCCTTCAGAAAGCCGCTAGGACCATACTTAATGAATTTAACCTAGCTAACTAATTTTGGGCAGAAGCAATAAGTACGGCTTGCTATATCCAAAATAGGGTCCTAATTAACAAAAGACATAATAAAACTGCTTATGAACTATATTATCATAGACTGCCTAACCTACATTACCTAAGGGTCTTTGGATGCAAAGTCCATATCTTAAACATGAAGGACTACTTAGGTAAGTTTCAATCCAAGTCTACCCCAGGGGTCTTCTTAGGATATTCAACAACTAGTAGGGCCTATAGGGTTTACAACAAAAAGACCCACAAAATTGAAGAAACGACTAACTTAATCTTTGATGAGGAAATTGAACCAAAACCTGATAGTCAAAACTTGAACCAATCAAATACTGATCAGGAAGACAATGAACAAACAATTGAACCATCAATTGAACCACTAATTGAACCTCTAAATGAACTAACTCTTGAATCAACTACTACGTCAATTGAACCAATAACTGGACCAACCCAAGTAGTTGAACGAAACACTGAACCGAACCATCCAGCCAGACCCGAGGCTGAACCAAGTTCTAGAAGAACCAAGAAACTCAGACTCAATCACCCTTCTGATAAAATTATGGGTGATCCAACCTTAGGAGTCAGAACTAGGTCTTCCTATAGAAATCTTAGTCAGATTGCACTAATTTTAAAAATTGAGCCTAAGACTATAGAGGAAGCCCTACCTGATCCTGATTGGATCATAGCTATGCAGGAAGAGTTAGCCTAATTTGAAAGAAATCAAGTCTGGGAACTAGTGCCTAAACTTGAGGGCAAGTCTATTATAGATACTAAGTGGGTGTTTAGGAATAAACTAAATGACCAAGGGGAAATAGTTAGAAATAAAGTCCGCTTAGTAGCTAAAGGGTTCAGTCAAGTTGAAGGATTAGACTATGATGAAACCTATGCCCCAGTAGCCAGACTTGAGTCAATTAGAATGTTGTTAGCATTTGCAGCCCATAGAGGGTTCAAGCTATACCAAATGGGCGTTAAGTCTGCCTTTTTGAATGGGTTTATCAAAGAAGAAGTGTATGTAGGACAACCCCCAGGATTTGAGGACCTAGAAAAACCTGAGTATGTCTTTAAACTTAGAAAAGCATTATATGGGTTGAAATAAGCACCTAAGGCATGGTATGAACGTCTATCAACCTATCTAATTTCTAAGGAGTTTAACCAAGGACAAATTGACTCCACTCTTTTTGATAAAACCCTAGAAAAAGACATTTTTATTGCCCAAATTTATGTTGATGATATAATTTTTGGATTCACCAACTCAAACTTTCTAAAAAACTTTTTAAAAATAATGAAAAATGAATTCGAAATGAGCTTAGTAGGTGAGCTCAACTTTTTCTTAGAATTGCAAATTAAGTAAACTAGATATGGCAATTATGTTCACCAGTCCAAGTATGCTAAAGAGTTAATAAAGAAATTTAAAATGGATAACTCCAAAAGCATAAGTACCCTTATGGCCACAAATGTCAAAATTGATAGTGACCCTGAAGGTAAGCCTGTAGATCTCAAGCTATACCGAAGTATGATTGGAAGTCTACATTACCTTACAGCTAGTAGACCTGATATCCTATTCTCTGTAGGAATGTGTGCTAGGTACCAAACTTGCGCTAAGGAATCACACTTAGCAGCCCTAAAAAGAGTACTTAGGTACATTAAGGGCATCCTAAATGTAGGGATTTGGTATCCTAGGACTTCCACTTTTGAATTGTCAGGATATTCTGACTTTGACTATGCAGGGTGCAAGTTAGATAGAAAAAGTACAAGTGAAAGTTGCCAACTTTTAGGACATAGCCTAATCAACTGGTGTAGCAGAAAGCAACACTGCGTAGCACTGTCTACAACAGAAGCAGAATATGTTGCCCTAGGAGAGTGTGTGGCACAACTCTTATGGATGATGCACACTCTTAAGGACTTCCAGCTTGACTACACCCAAACCCAAGTCTATATTGATAGCATTAGCTCAATCAACCTGACTAAAAACTCAATTCAACACTCCAGAACAAAACATATAGAAGTTAAACATCATTTTATAAGGGATCATGAAGCCAGGGGTGAAATAGTCCTTAAGCATGTGGACTCAAAGTCCAACTTAGCTGATATCTTTACCAAACCTTTACCTGAGTTTGGGTTTAGCTCACTAAGAAGGTAGTTAGGGTTATGCTTAGTAAAATAGGACTGCTCTATATTTTTTTCAAAAAATTGTTTTATTTCTTATGTTTTTAATTAATTTTTTTGAAAAATTATTTCTTTTATCAAGTTCTTGAAATTTAAAATGATTTTCCGACTTAGTTTTTTTTCAAAAACCTACCCCCTTCAAAACTAGGCATTTTTCGCAAATGGACTTAGCTTAGGCCCTAACCCTAGAACTGCATGCACCTATAGATCTAGAAGCCAGCATTTCACAAGCACCTTAGGGTACTTTTGATTGATTACCTAGACTAGGTTGAGATGCTTAGGTCTATGCCTTGATTCAAGATGCTTTAAGTTAGTGCATCTGCAGTAATTGGGGCAATAAATATATGTTGAACAGCAATCAGGTTAAGTGTCAAGATTAGAAAATCTAACTTGATCAGATCACATAACTTGACTAACCCTAGGGAAAGCTACTGTTTATGACAGTTAGTAAGTAGCTAACTAGGTTAGACAGGACCCGAACAAGAACAATTTAATCTAGTTTGGTCCAATTTATGCTTAAAATCATTAGAGTTGGTTCAATACAGAACATCATTTTTTTTGCTCTAATTTACCTGCTATAATTAGTATTAATTTATTTTTTGATATATGACAAAGGGGGAGAGAAAGGAAAGGAAATTTTTTTTTCAAAAAGTAAATAACTAAGTGCCTAAAAATGTTTTCCAAATCTAAGTGTTAAAAATCGATTTCTCTAAGTGTTTTTGTTGCACGAAGTATTTTCAAGAAAATTTACTAAGTGTGAAAAACTTGCAAAAACTTTTTGGGAATTTACTAAGTGTGAAAAACTTGCAAAAAACTTTTTGAAATTTTCTAAGTGTGAAAAACTTGCGAATTTTTTTTTGAAATTTACTAAGTGTGAAAAACTTGCAAAAATCTTTTGGAAAATTTTCTAAGTGTGAAAAACTTGCAAAAATCTTTTGAAAAAATTTCTAAGTGTGAAAAACTTGCAAAAATCTTTTGGAAAATTTTCTAAGTGTGAAAAACTTGCAAAAAACTTTTTGAAATTTTCTAATTGTGAAAAACTTCTGAAAAACTTTTGGAAATTTTTTCTAAGTATGAAAAGCATGCAAAAACCTTTTGGAAAATTTTCTAAGTATAGAAAGCTTGAAAATTTTTTGTATCAAAATATTAATACTTCAGCACTTAGTAAAAATCTAAAGCACTTAGGGTGTGTTTGGTTGGGGGTTATCCATAATAACCTTGGTTATCCATCCAAGGTTATCAACAAAAATCTTATTTGGTTTAGATAATCAGCGATTCCCAAGTAATGATCGATGCCCGACATGTCAGCAAAAGGGGCATGCAACCCGGAATTGGAAAACCTTAGGAAAGTAAGGTTTTTCTTTATTCCCAGGTTATGAAACTTATTTTTCCAAAATTATCCTCCAATATTTACCTTAGCAAAAGAGGCATTATTCGCGGGCAACTACCGACAACGACGGCGGGCAACCGGTGACAGTTGACCGTCATCGGCGACCGACAATCGGAGACCATCGTCGATGACCGACGACCGACGATCGTCGCCGGCGACCGGCGACCGACGATCGGCGACCGGCGATCGGCGACCGCTGGCGACCGGCGACCGGCGATCGGCGACCGCCGGCGACCGGCGACCGGCGATCGGCGACCGCCGACGATCGGCGACCGCCGACGACCGACGATCGGCGACCGCCGACGACCGACGATCGGCGACCGCCGACGACCGACGATCGGCGACCGCCGGCGACCGCCGATCGCGACGACCGGCTCGTCGCCGGCAACTAGGAATGATGGCCGACGACCATTATTCGCAGCCGACTGGCAAAGACGGCCGGCGACCGCCGGAGGCGGCCGGCCATTATTCGCGGCTGACGACCAAGGGTACGAATATGTATATAATATCATCTTACCTTTTATTTTAAATTTATAAGCATATAATATTATTATACTTAAATTTAACTAAAGGGTAATATGGTAAAATATTATATTATGTCATAGACTATTACCTACAAACAAACAAGATTTTATTTGATTACCTAAATTGAACCAAACAACTTCAGGTTATGTTCCATTCCCCATTACCTTGGTTATGTGATTACTTGGTAATCACATAACTAAGGTTATATCTGATAAATTTAAACCAAATGCACCCTTAGAAGGTTTACAAAAACCCACGTATCTTTGAAAAGCTCAGGGGGAGAATATGTTAGTGATATGAGAGAAGAGTCCTAAGGCAATCGCCTTATGATTGTAATCATTTATTTTAATAAATGAATATTCACTATTTGAGTATACATGTTTGTGTATTTGATTGAGATCATAAACTCATTTACTGAATGCCCGCAATACAATTCACAGCATGAGAGAATTTGTGATGAATTCACAACTAGTGATTATCTCTACATGTGCAATTGTGAAGTATTGAAATTGTCCCTAGTCGATGAATTGATAAATACGGACACTATCAATTCTGTTGAGACTAGCATGGGTTATTCTCTAATCAGCTGATTCTAACTGGCTGGTGACATTGAGATGTCCAGAGATAAACATGAATGCTAGTTAAGGGAACTAGTTCATTAGAGTGACTGACTGTAAAACTTCATATGGTAGTCTACATATAGATATGTCAGTGAAGTTCTTACTGCAACTTAAGTGCGATGTTCCTTTGACTTGCGGTGTTCAAGTCATCTTGGTCATGGAGACTTATACTTTGACATCTTAAGCAAGCATCTCCAAGGAGGTGTGGACCCAGGATGATTGGGTATAAGCCGAAGTGCCCGAAGATGTTTGAACAACCTACAAAGGATTCACCACTCCTTGCGAGGAGATGTATACCCGAGGCCTATCGTCGGATTGTTACTCGAAGCCTCTGGCTAGAGCATGACATGCTCAGAGTATGAATCTCTTAAATACATGAGAGTAATTAGAATCCGTAGGACGAGAAAACGTTACTTGGGCTAGGCGTGACGTAGTCAGCCTAGTGGGGACTGACACACATAGACCATGTCCTGAACCAAGTGGGTATAAGATGGTGATGGGAATGGGGCACGATTCATTATAGCTGCTGAAGGGTTTCAGAATTGTTTCTGAGTTCAACCGTTGATCTTTCGATTAATTGGGGATCATGATGTACTACTAGATGCCACTCATGATCGTTCTATAATTGATTAATTATAGACGGCCAACATAAATCGAAAGCATATTTAGTCACACGCACTACGAGTAATCCGAGGGATTTAAAACGAGTTGAAAATTGGATTTTTCAATCAAGAGAGGTTAGGTTTGGTTGAGCCAAATGATAAGTCGAATCTGAATTTTTCAGAGACGCATCGGAAGCGTAAAATGGCTAAGTCTTTTGAAGACTTAATAGATGAATTAAATAAGTTTAATTCATTGGGGCGTGGCTTGGATGGGCCGGCCAAAGAGGGCCTCCATCCTCTTTGCTTGGCCGGCCACAACAAAGGGAGAGAACCAAGTTTTTGGATCAATTTATAAAATAAACCAAGTGTGGTTTGTTTTATAATAAACCAAGGTTTGGTTTATTTCTTCATGGAAATTAAAATGAACCATGGATTGGTTTATTTTATAAAATCAATTATGGATTGATTTACCATGATAAGGAAATTTATTCCATAGAAGAGAAGAGACTTGATTGATTTTTATCATGAATTAAAATATGTTTTTAACCATGATATAAAATCAAACTTGGCATGATGAAATAAGTTATTCCATATTTGAGAGGCTTGATGGTTGAGAGGCTACTATATAAAGGACCCAAGGCAAGGCTTGAAAAATAATCGAAGAGATGAAGGCATAGGCATCCCTCTCTTTCTCTCCTTCTCTTCTCCCCTTCTTGCCGTGCGCCAACCAGCCCCAAGAAGGAGCACCAGCCGGCCGCCCCTGCCCTTTCCCTGCTGACCACCACTTGCTGCCGGAAGAAGGTGCTGCCGGAATTAGAGTTTGCCGCAAGCCTCTTCTTTTGCTTCGTCGGAATTTTGATTCCGGCCATCCTTTTGTGGTTAGTCTTTCGACTTCTCTCTCGGTTTTTCTTGTCACGTTCTCGGAGAATCTAGTAGTTCTCGAGAACACGAAACTCGTGGCTTTGCGAAGTCATCCCGAAGATACTCGGCGTGGACGCGAATAGAGGCGGAGCTTCCAAGGGACGCTTACGGTTGGATCTCGTCCCTTCCTTCGAGTTACGCGAGGTAATACGTAAATTAGTTTACGTTTCTGTAAAATTTTAAATATATGATCATGTCTACACAAGATAAAATTGCATGCTTAGATATGTGGTTAAATAATTTGAGAAATTATTTATGCTAAACCTTCCGCTGCACGTAATTAATTTTAAAATTACGAACCCGCATCCATGTCAACATGCACCCGGTCCAAACAGTGGTATCAGAGCGAGGTTTGTGTTCGACATAATCATATAATTGTTTTTGCGGAAAGCTTTGTCATGATCTCAATTTTGGAAAACATTTCAATTATGGAAATTTTCCAATTATGGTAAATTTTCGATTTAGGAATTTCAAAGTTTGAAAATGTAAAATACGGGGAAAAAATTAAAATAATATAATATATTAATATATTAATATATATATTAATATATATATAGGAATATATACAATTAGGGGAAAAATTTTGGAATAATTTCTCTGAATTTTTGGAAATATTAGTAGGGAGAATTGGATACCAGATGAGTTGGTTTTGAATTATTTTAGGAAAAATTAAATTTTCGAAATATATATATATATATATATAGTTATAGTTATAAAAGGAAAAGTATTAATTATATGTATTTATAATCACTCCCTCTCCCTTCGCAAGCCCTAACGCAGCCGACCCCTTCTCCTCTACCTTCGCCCGCAGCCAATGTACGCAATCATCTTCATCCTTTCTCTCCTTCGCGAACTCGGGCCCTAAGCCACACTGACCATCCCTCTTCTCATCTTACCGAGCTCCTCCGCCCAAAATCGACCGACGCCAGCAGTTTCTTCTCCTTGAGGAAGGTCGTCCTTCTTCTTCACCATCTTCTCTACACGAGATCTTGGAGCGATTCTCACTGAGTTAATCGTCGTCCCTTTCTTCCCAATCTACTCCTGCCGCGAGCACGAGCGGTACTGCTGACCAAACTCCGACCATCGCCGAGCAATTCGTGCTCCTTAATTGCCCGAGTGTTGGATCAGAACAAAGGGAGGAGAAAAGTGGGCATGCGATCACACATGAGGTAAGCTTTGAATTTTTCTAGGGTTTGTATTCGAAATGATTCTCTGCTAGACTGAATAGAACAGTGATAAGGAAGCTAGGTTTCGAATTTTTTTTCTAGATCTTGAAGTTGTTGGCTGCTCCGGCAGGGATGATCTCGCATTGATAACCAAGGCTAGCCTTGCTGACACCTTACTCCACATGGTAGCTGGCTATAGGGCGTTGGAGCAGAACTGTCAATTCTCGGATGGCTTCATCAGGTAAGATCTGTGTGGTTTACTGCTTGGATTTAGTGTATGCAAGGAGTTATTTAGTTTTGGTTCTAGGAAGGTTTGGATGGTTCTGTCGGGTGTGGGGTGAATGGATTTGAATTGGAATTTAAGCATTAGCTTAATAGTGTTTCCATTTGGTTTCTTGCCGTGGGTTTTGTTAAGCTTGATTCAGATTTGGGTGTTGGGATTAGTTGTAGTGTTAATACTAGAATGTTTCCCCATTGATATGTATTTTTTATTTGTATGACTCCATTGGGATTTTATTTTGTGATAGGTTTGTGTAGATCAGAAGATCATGAGTTTTAGAGATTGAGTTCTATGGTGTTGCTTCTATAGTCGTGAGCCTTGTTTGAATATGTTATGACTTTGGAAGAGGTCTGGCTTAAGTTTATTAGTCCTTACCGTGAGTTGACATTGGTTTTCCAATTCGAACGGTGATGTTCTAGAATTAAAATCATTGAGATCATGAGTCATCATAATGTGTTGGGTGAGCAGTTGGTTAGGTTATGGATTAGAATTAATTTGAGATTTAAATCTAATAACCAAAACTTGATAATTTAGGGTTCGGAAATCTAACCTGAATTTAATCTTGGAAGATTGGAGCAACTAAGGGATAATCATTTAATTAAGATTAATTAAATGAAATGAGATAATTAGGACGATCCTAATAATGGAGATATCTCATTTAGCTATAATTTATATATTATTGTAGCTAAACATTATGCCTTTGCTACAGGACACTAACTTGCTTTCGGACTTTTGGATGGGAGGTCCTTATTTGATACGGACTACTTTTACTCTCTGGAGGCGGGTACCCTTTGACTTATCTTTTAAATATTGTCATATTGCTATGCGTGGTTTGTTAAATATAACAGTAAGATTGTATGCTATATCTGCCTTAGTATACCTGCATTTGATATATGTTGCTTATCCTTGAGGTTATCTCCCGTTTAGATTCATACAGTCTCATTTGTTGTCTTGTGAATATATGTGCATAAATGTAGAGATATGTTCCCTCTTGCATGTTGACATTGATAGATCACTGGCTACTTTTTTAGTATACCTAGTAGGTTATGTGTATTCCATAATATAGGATTCAGACCTATACCTAGCACACAGAGGTGTTAGTTGAGGACTTAGTGGGCGTATATGTGTTTGGGTCATGCACCATCCTTGCATTATTGCATGCTGACGATCATCGGCTCCTATGTAGTCTGAGCCCATCGTCAGTTACATGAGGATATGCACACACATCCACTCATGGGTAGTGGCTACTATAGGGTGTGTGCATTTGCCCTGTATTGCTCCGCACGGTCACTATTTGGAGGGTGGTTCCGGTGCGTGGTAGCAGCCAGGGATCCCTTCTCGTCCTGAGACACGAGAAGATGAGAGCTAGACTCCCCCATTGCTTGGGGTAGGAGAGAGACCTCCGCCAGCATCCTGTCCACTCGGTCACTCAGGAGCAGTGATAGCAGGGTGCGTACAGTTGTCATAGCTCTACCCTTTCGGACGTCCATTTATGACAGGTGGACGATGATCTGACTGGTGTCAGGGGTGACACATGTCATTGCACCATATGCATATTTTGCATCGTGCATTGTTTGCTGCATTTGATTTCTGCACTTGATTGGCATGCATATACTGGAGATTTGTCTACTTTGGATATCTGTTATACTTGTTCCATAGGGATTTATTTCACCCCCTGCAGGATAGATGGATTCGGGTATGTACCTGTATTTAGTATCTTCAGTATCCTTTTCCGATTGTTTATATGAGACTGTATTAGCGTAGACCCTTATTGTTATTGTAACGCACTATGCATATCTGCTGGGTATTCGCTAAGTTTATGGACTCAAACCGTTGCCATACTTTTTGATTTCAGGTTGATTTCTGCCAGGAGGGTCCGAGTCACCAGTCCCATGCTTGAGACGACATTCGCTTTGGTTTTTATGAGTTTCTTTTTTTTTTTAACCATGTTAGGTTTTATTTCGTTGCATTGGATTTCCGTGAACTTGTAGTAGGTGACTTTATTTATGGCATTGTACTTTTAAGTCCTATGTTGGACTATGTGTGTGGTTTTGCTGCATTCCTGCCCCCTGGCAGCTCAGGTAAGTTCGCATTTTGGTTTTATCAGTATATTGTCATATATATGTTGATCTGTTTGGATTTGAGGCATGAGGCCCATATAAACTACGTGGTATGGTTATACTTGTTGTGTGTATGTGATAACCGTGTTTAGTCGCGTTACGATTTCAATTAATTTTCTCGTTCAAGCAATTATGTAGTAGTAGTTGAACCGAATCGTCTCTCAAGGACCCGATATGATGCACGCACTTTTTCGGTCTATGAAAAATAGTAAATTGCAGAAAATTTAAAAATTGGATAAAGTAAACATGTTTTCTTAGGTTTTGAGGTCAACAAAGCAATTGAAATTAGCTACTAACTTCTACCTAATAGCCTTAACTATTTGGAATTGAAGTCTAAGCTAATCAATTGTAAAGGACACTAAAGGAACACTAACAATCAGAAATTAAATCAACAAGGATCCATATGAAAATCTTGACTAGAAGGCAATAGATTTCATCACCAAGCACAGATTCCATTGAAGCCATTCAACAAACACGTTTCTTGCAAATAGTGAATGATTGAAAGCATGAACTAATTCTATGAAAGATGAACTGTAGAAACAATGAACTAAGCTGGAAATTCGAAACTAAGCTGGAGATTACTATTCTAGAATGGAAAATATGCGGAAATTCGAAAGCAATTGAAAAGGAAATGCAACTTATGTTCTACAGCAGAAAACACTAAGAAAAACTGAAAAGGAAGCTGAAAATTGGTGTTCGGTGGGAGAAACTCCGCTCCGACAAAGCCGATTGCTTCTCAGCCGGAGAAGAGGATGGAATGGACTGTGGAGTCGAAGTAGAAGGCTCGGCTAAGCTGTCAATCCTCAGAGGAACCCCTCAGAATCGCAGCTTCCTTCTCCATCGCCTCCTCCTTCCGTTCCTTCTGGATGAGATCTGAATCCCCCCCCCTTTGACTGCCCTAGCTTCCTTTTCTACCTCTCCATTCCACCCTTGATTTCCCTTGATGAGTGACTGAGATTGCTTGCAAGAGATCTCCATCAATTTCCATGCTAGATCTGAGTGGAGGGTTGTGATGTAACAGTTCTTCCGACCGCTCTGGACAGCTACAGATCGGACTGAGTGACCCCTGATTGGTCTGGACGCTCCCTGATCGGTCTGGGGACCGATCAGGAACCTCCCTGATCGGTCTGGGGACCGATCAGGATGTGATCAGTAGCTAAAATTCTGAATTCTGTTGTGCCATCTGTTCCTGATCGGTCGCTGGACCGATCAGGCCTTCCCTGATCGGTCACTGGACCGATCAGGCCTTCCCTGATTGGTCTGGTGACCAATCAGGCTCTTCCCTGATTGGTCTGGTGACCAATCAGGCTCCAACAGAATGTCCATCTTCGCCCCGGATGTGCCCCTTTTGATCCAATGATGCACAAGCTGTCCAAAAATTCAATAGAATGAAATATGAGTGTGAAAATGCAAGAAAATTAATTAACCAATGAAAATACATCCTATTAATAATTATGCATCATTTCATAAACAAATACACCCCAGAGCCCCAAATTTCCGCACTAATGGCACAAAATTTATCGATCAAATTGCTAATTATCACTCCCCCACACCTACTCTTTGCACGTCTCGAGCAAAAAGAGAAAAACAAGTTTATTGACTCAAACAAGTTTACCTAGCATGGAGGAAATCACATAGTGGTAATTATTCAAGATCATCAAACCTTTTGGAACCAAGTCCACATCAACTCCAATCTCATACTAGCCAATTGGTAGTGATGAATTCATCCAAGTCAATAGATCAAGCATGAAACTCTCATAGGACTAGCCGTAACTCTCAAAACTCAATAAATAGTGGAGTTCCACTCAAGAATCATCATGCCCCTTCACTATCATAAGCTTGCTCACCCCCTAATTTTCACCAAGAGAATGCAATTGACACATACAATAAGTAGAGCTTATTAACATAGGAGACAAAGCTGTAAGGAAAGTAAACAAGAAAAAAAACTATTCTACTAAGTGATGAATTCAGTGGAGTAAAGCAAAAGAAAGCGTTAGATGATAGAACTAGATGAATTAGTTAGCTTGCATGTGAACTCATCTTATCACCCATTTAAGCAAACACCTCTGGTCGGATTGATTCTATCTGAGCGGACCGATGAAAAACTACACTAAATGTGCTGCTCCGTTCTGTGCCAACTTCGTTTGATCGGTCCGTAGACCGATTAGCCAAAGACTGATCGAACTGGTGATCGGACAGGCGTGACTCTGAACATACTGGATTGCCTCTGATCGGTCCAGAGACCGGACTGGTATGATCCTGATGTAGGATTTTTCGGGCCGCGAAATCCGCTTTTTCGCGTCGCGGAAACCCCGAAAGCCCCAATAGAAAGGATCCGAGCAAGAAAACCATTTCAATAATTTACGAGTGCTCGTTTACATGCTTCAAAACCGATCTACAACCTAGATCTATTAGAGAAGAGAAAACTACCTTTGATGCGTGCCCCGCAATTCCCGCTCGCTCCTCGGTTGGTGTCGGATCTCAAGGATGCAAAGTAGCAACCCTCTAGAAGTATCCACACAAGCAAGAGAGTGGAGAGGAGAGCCCAAAAGTGTGCTAGCACTACTTGGGGTCTCGGCAAGATGAGAGAAGAGGGAGAGCCAAACAAAACAAAACCAAGTAAGGAGAAGAATGAATCACACACCCACACAAAAAAAACTCCTTTTGTGTGTTTTAGTGGCCGGCCATTTAATGGCCATTATTGGCCATTAAGTGGCCGGCCACCACCTTTGGTAACCCCCTATTTGAATTCAAAATTCAAATGGGGAGGTTACTTAGCCTTGATGATGATGCCAAGTCATCACTTGGTCAAGTCAAGGTGATGTGGCTTGAGTCAAGTCAAACTTGCCTCTTATGGACTTTCCATATTTAGCCAAAGTCAAACTTTGACTTCATTACTCTCCCATGATTAGATTCATCCAACACTTGGATCAAACTCGAGTCCAACTCAAGTTGTCTAATTTGAGTCAAGTCAAACTTGCCTTTTATGGACTTTCCATATTTAGCCAAAGTCAAACTTTGACTTCATTACTCTCAGTCCATCATATGGACTTATTCTCCATCTATTGCTCTATGTGTGTGACCCTATAGGTTCTTGTAACGTTGGCAATGCCCTTAAACCTATTTAAGGACATAAGCAATGAGAGGTATCTAGCAACACATCATTGCTCCCCAAGTTACAAGAATGTCGAGATCCAACATCACCATTGTGACTAATAATTGTGACCATCACAATATGTGACAACGTTCTTCTATCCTCGATATCTAGATTGATCTTTCATGAGGCATAGACCGTGTCATCCTCAAATCAATCTATATGTCTTGATCTCCAAGTAGACTCACTATAATCAAATAAGCTCAATATCTAATATTGCCTTATTTGGGCATGGCCATACACTTAGTGGTCTTACTCTATCAAGAATGAAGATATCACTCCCGTCATATAGGAGGGATAGATCCCATCTACGTTACTCACATCCCTCCGCATAATTTGTTACAAACCCAGTAATCGCCTTTATAGTCCACCCAGTTACGGGTGACGTTTGACGAAGCCAAAGTACGTAACTCCTTATGTAGGGAACTATGGTAACTTCAGGTCTAGGACTATAGTCATACTAATAGTCACATGAGAAAGTATATGACACTCATATAATGATCCATGATACTTTCTCATGGCGGGCCATTCAGTATACATTCTCTAATGTATACCCATGTGTCAACTTGATATCTCATATCCATGACTTGTGAGATCAAGTCATCATGTTGACCTACATGCTAGTCTCTATGCATTAACATTGTCCTTGAATGTTAATACTTGACTAGGAATAATTAAGAGTAGTGTTCTCTATATCATCTCACTATCGATTCAACTAATCGATTGATATAGATAAGAATCTTCTACTCAAGGACGTTATTATACTAAGTTATTTGGCACCAATACACATAAGTACAATAACCATAAGAAATGCCTTTATATATAAGAAATATATATACAAGAATATGATACAATGAGTCCAAAAAGTAATCATCATATGATTGGCTCTAGGGCTCTCACTAACACCTGATCGGTCTGGAGACCGATCAGAGTCTGATCAGGATGAATTCGCAGATTCTGAAACTATCATTTACTTGATTTCTTCTCCTTCTCTCTTTTCATTTCTGATGGATTGCTAGTAGTTAAGCCTTTGTCAACCACTTCAAGTGAAAGAATCAACAACTTAAGCCCCTTTGTAGCCCAACAATACAACATTTTTCTCAAAAATACAGCAGCTTCACAATTTTTTTTTCAGCAAGCTGTCCTTTTCCATTTCCTCAACTTTGAATGCCTCCATGTCCAACTTCTCCATCCATTACTACTTCAATAGTCTCAAGGAAGGTTGGGGTATTGATTTTCTAAAAGAGGGATGGCTAATTCTCTGATTTGGCACGGAATTGGCTTGAAATTTGCTTGCAACCGCTGTGATGTTCAAATTCAGGAGATTTTTCCTTACTTCAAGCTTCAATACTTTAGTTCCACTCCAAGATTGACTCCAAGAATCTGAACTGCATTCTTTCCATTTTTTTCTTTTTTTTTCTTTCTTCTTTCTCTCTTTTTTTTTCTCTTGTGTTCTGTTTTTTTTCTTTCTTCTTTCTTCTTCTTTTTTTTCGAAGGTAGTAGAGATACCACATAGTTCTTGGAGACTCCTTGTCTTTAGCTTTGAAGCCTTCAACTTCCTCATTCTAGGTCCAAATCCAATCCACTAGAACTTTGCGCAATCTTCATATCAATTGGATCCAAGATCAACTTCTCTTCCCCCACACCTAAGATTTTGTCCACTCAAGAAGCTAATTCATCAAGTTCTTCACCAACTTAGAGGAAAAGAATAGAGCAGAAATAGCAATAGAGGAAGATAATGGTGCAAATGAAAAGAAGAATAACAAAGTTCATGATGAATAGCTCTACCATTCCATGTATCATATGCCCCTATGATTCCAAAGAGGAAATGAGCAAGTTCTAAAGTTCCAAAGCATGAATGTTCATCACACAAAAATTGATATATGGTAGGCAACGAGTGGTCCTCTCTAGGAACAATGTCAATCATGCTCAATCTAATATTAGAATCCTTCACCAATCAATAACTATATGCAAGTTGAGAACTAACCAAGGCATGATATCCATGACTCAATGATCTAAATAATTTCCTCACTTCATGATTCCTCCAATGCATAGGTAAAACTTAAGAGAAGTGTTACTTACAACTAACAAAGCAAATTGCAAGAAAATCAAAATGTATGTACAAAAAGGACAAAAACAAAGAACGGACTCCCCTCTAAGTCGGGTAGATCGCATGGTACAAGTCCATACTCTCCATCCTTGTTCCCTCCATTCCTTCGTGATAATGCTTCAATTGATGTCCATTCACCTTGAAGGTGGTGTCCGTCGTATCCTGTATCTCAATAGCACCAAAGAGAAACACATTAGTAACAACAAAAGGACCCTCCCACCTAGACTTCAACTTACCTGGATGCCACTTTAGTCTAGATCTGAACAAAAGCACCTTTTCTCCCACATGAAACTCTTTTCTCAAAATGTTCTTATCATGGAAAGCCTTGGTCTTTTCTTTATAAATGCGTGAACTCTCGTAGGCTTCCAATCTTAGCTCCTCGAGCTCTTGTAGGTGCAGCTTCCTTTCTTGCCCAGATTTTTCTAAGTCCATGTTGCAAGCTTTAACTGCCCAATAAGCCTTGTGTTCCACCTCCACTAGTAAATGGCAAGCCTTACCAAAAACAATCCTGTAGGGAGACATCCCAATGGGTGTCTTGTAGGCAGTCCGGTAGGCCCATAAAGCTTCATCAAGTCTCTTGCTCCAGTCCTTCCGGTCTAGCCTTACAGTTTTCTCCAAGATAAGCTTAATCTCCCTGTTTGATATTTCAGCTTGTCCATTTGTTTGAGGATGATACGGAGTGGACACTTTATGGATCACTCCATACTTGCTCAAAAGCGCTTTCATGTGCCTATTGCAAAAGTGAGACCCTTGATCACTGATGATCGCCCTGTGTACCCCAAACCTGCAAAATAGGTGAGTCCTGACAAAATCCACAACAACAGATGAATCGTTAGTTCTAGTGGGGATTGCCTCCACCCATTTAGACACATAATCCACAGCCAACAAGATATAACTAAATCCATATGAAATAGGAAAAGGACCCATGAAATCAATACCCCACACGTCAAAAATCTCACAAAATATCATGGGTTGTTGAGGCATTTCATTCCTACGTCCTAAGTTCCCAACTCGCTGGCAGCGCTCACAAGACTTATGGAAGTGGTAAGAATCTCTAAACAAGGTAGGCCAATACAACCCTGCATCCAAAACCTTCCTAGCAGTACGTTGAGGACCAAAATGACCCCCACATGCAAGTGTGTGACAAAATGAAAGTACTGACTGGAACTCACAATCAGGGATACATCTCCTAACTACCTGGTCGCTGTAAAATTTCCAAAGGTAAGGGTCATCCCACATGTAATACTTAGAATCACTTGCTAATTTATCACGTTGAGCTCTAGAAAAATGTGTAGGGAAGACATGTGCAACCAAATAGTTGACAAGATCGGCATACCATGGCACATTACCTTGCAGCTGCAGAAGATTCTCATATGGGAATACATCTGAAATGGGTGTAGGATCTGTCACCCCCTCAATCCTGCTCAGGTGGTCAGCTACTAGATTCTCTTTACCGCTCCTATCGCGTATCTCCACGTCGAATTCTTGAAGCAGAAGCATCCATCGAATCAGTCTTGGTTTCGAATCCGGCTTCTTTAAGAGATACCTAATAGCTGCATGGTCAGAAAAAACAATCACATGTGAGCACAATAGATATGAACGAAACTTATCCAAAGCAAAAACAATGGCTAAAAGCTCCTTCTCAGTTGTGGTATAATTGGCCTGAGCAGAATCCAGTGTCCGGGATGCATAACAAATGACGTGCGGTGCTCCATCCACCCTCTGGCCTAGCACTGCTCCCACGGCATGATCTGATGCATCACACATCAGCTCGAATGGTAAACTCCAGTCTGGGGGCCGAATGATAGGGGTCGATGTGAGAGCCGCCTTCAAATGATCAAAGGCGTCCTTACACTGCTGATCAAAATGAAACTCCACATCCTTCTGTAGCAAGGTCGAAAGAGGAAGGGCTATCCTGCTGAAATCTCTGATAAATCGCCTGTAGAAACCTGCATGGCCAAGAAAAGAGCGAACGCCCCGCACGCATGCGGGATAAGGCAGAGATGTAATACAATCAATTTTTGCAGGATCTACTTCAATACCCTTCCGAGAGACTATATGACCTAAAACTATGTCATGCTCAACCATGAAATGACATTTTTCATAATTAAGTATAAGGTCAGTCTCAATGCAACGATGAAAAACTCTAGATAAACTATCCAAACATGCATCAAAAGAGGATCCATATACAGTAAAGTCATCCATAAACACCTCCATGCAATGCTCTAAAAGATCTGAAAAAATACTTACCATGCATCGCTGGAAGGTACCTGGGGCATTGCATAATCCGAATGGCATCCTCCTGTATGCAAAAGTCCCAAATGGGCAGGTAAAAGTCATCTTATCCTGATCCTCTGTAGCAATATGAATCTGAAAGTATCCAGTAAAACCGTCCAAGAAGCAATAGTGTGATCTACCAGCAAGCCTCTCCAACATCTGGTCGATGAATGGTAAGGGGTAGTGATCCTTCCTCGTAGCCTGATTCAGCTTCCGGTAGTCTATGCATACTCTCCATGAGCTCTGGACTCTAGCAGGAATCAAAGCACTCTCCTTACCCTCCACCACTGTGATACCGGACTTCTTAGGGACCACCTGCACTGGACTCACCCACTGACTGTCGGAGACAGGATATATAATGCAAGCCTGTAGTATCTTGGTTACCTCCTTCTTGACCACATCTAGAATAAGTGGGTTGAGTCTGCGCTGTGGTTGTCTCACCGGCCTTGCACCCTCCTCTAGGAAAATCCGGTGCATGCAAATGGATGAGCTAATCCCTGGTATATCTGCAATGGTCCACCCAATAGCCCTCTGACATATCCATAGAAGATCTAGTAGCCTTTTCTCTTGACCTGGCTCAAGATGCTGAGCTATGATGACTGGCAACTGCTCGTTCTCTCCTAGGTAGGCATACTTCAAGTGCTCAGGTAGGGGCTTCAAAGTAAGCTTTGGGGGTTTCAAGACTGATGGAAGCAATTTTTCAGGACCTGCCTCTAATGCAGACACCTCGGCGTCATCCACCTGGATAGTGTCACAGACTAAAGCTGATCCACCACTATCATCATCCTCCTCATCTGAATCTTCTGTGTCGGCTAGATCTGAATCCGTGCCATCTGACTCCTCAGAATCTAGTGTGTCCAACACATCAATGCCCAGCAGCGAATGATCCTCAGCGGGATATCTGATCGCATCAAAGATAGAGAACTGAACCACTGTGTCCCCAAACTCCATGGTGAGTGTCCCTGCATGAACATCGATCTTGGTTCTTGCCGTCTTCAGAAATGGGCGTCCCAAAATCAATGGGCTGAGCTGGAGGTTAGGTCCTTCTCCATGTCTAGGATATAAAAATCAGCTGGGAATATCAAATCCTTGACTTTAACCAATACGTCCTCTATGACTCCAGCTGGATGAGCAAAACTGCGGTTGGCTAACTGAATGACCACCCCAGTAGGCTGTAATGGTCCAATGCCTAGAGAGATGAACACTGACTTGGGCATGACATTGATGGAGGCTCCTAAGTCTAGCATAGCATCCTCGAACATGCAGTCTCCAATCACGCACGGTACTGTGAAAACCCCTGGGTCCTTGCATTTCTGAGGCATTGGTTGGATCATAGCTGAGACATTCTTTCCCATACTGACCAACTCTGTCCCTTTCAGCTTCTTCTTGTGAGTGCACAGATCCTTCAGAAACTTAGCATACTTGGGAATGTGTATGATCACTCTGAGCAATGGAATGTTCACTTCTACTTTGCTAAAAATGTCAATCAGCTCCTGCAGCTCCTGTGTCTTGTCTGAATCAGCATTCTTCCTTGAACCAACTGCCCGCTGAGGGAAAGGTAACTGAATGGGTGACTCTGGAGGTGGAAGTAACTCTGGCTCTACTCCCGTCTGAGACCTCGAAAGATCAACCTCTGGTACTGTAGGAATCTGTGGGGTAGGAGCCTCCTGTGTAATCCGTCCACTCCTGAGTGTGATAGCACTGACATTCCCCCTAGGGTTTGGAATAGACTGAGAAGGTAGCTGACTAGAACCTTGAGCTTGTAATTGACTGACTGCGGATGATATCTGTCCAATTTGTCGCTCTAGGTTCTGAATGGAAGCATCAGTCTTGCTCTGATACTGTCTATAATCCCCCTGATGCTGCTGAAATTGAGTGCTAATCTGAGCGCTAAATTGCTGAAAATTTCTCTCTTGTTGCTGAATCTGAGCGTTAATCTGAGTGCTCAACTGAGTGCTAAACAGCTGAAAACTCCTCTCTTGTTGTTGCTGTAAATGAGTGAGAAGTGGCTCCAGAGTGAGTGGAAGTTCTGGTTTTTGTTGCTGAACCGGTGGAACTCTTGGCGGAGAGGGACTACTATAAAATCCTGGCGGTCTCGAGACTGCAGGTGGCGCAACAGGAAGTGGTGGCTGATAAGGCTGCTGCTGATGTGATGTGTTCCCATACCTCAGGTTAGGGTGATCTCTCCATCCTGGATTGTAAGTGCTGGACATGGGATCATAAGATTGCTTGTATCCATAAGACTGAGGTTGGAAAGACTGAGGCTTGGACTGAAAAGCATTTGCTGCCACCACTTGACTTGCAAGATAAGATCCATCATCAACCTGCACCTGGGGGCATAAATCTGTAGGATGAGAGGTACTACTGCAAAGTCCACAAATCCTCATTGCTTGAGCTACTTGGGCTGAGGGCTGCTGAGCAGTCTGAAGTAGAGTCATCTGCCTAAGTATAGAAGTCAAATCCTGAAGATTAACCTTCACCTCTTGAGCTTCCATATTTTGTCCTGTGATTTCATGTACTCCTTTAGGCACCAACGGACGGCTCCCAAACTGTTGAGAATTCGCTGCCATAATAGAAATCAACTCTCTAGCTTCCTCAGGTGTCTTGTTCACTAAGGCCCCTCCACTAGCAGCGTCCACCATACTCCTGTCCATGGGAAGAAGTCCCTCATAGAAGTATTGAATGAGTAACTGCTCACTGATCTGATGGTGGGGGCAGCTAGAACAAAGTTTCTTGAATCGCTCCCAATATTCATACAGTGTTTCTCCAGAAATCTGCTGGATCCCACAGATGCTCTTCCTAATGGCAGTAGTCCTTGAAGCTGGGAAGAATTTCTCCAGGAAAGCTTTCTTCATTTCGGCCCAAGAAATAACTAAAACATGTGGCAAGGTGTACCACCAATCTTTTGCTCCATCCACAAGTGAAAATGGGAAAGCTCTCAGGTTGATGTCTTCTTCAGTAACTCCATGTGGCTTCATAGTGGAGCATACAGTGTGAAACTCCTGGAGATGTCTAGTGGGGTCCTCACCAGCTAAGCCATGAAACTTTGGGAGTAGATGAATGAGTCCGGAACGTAGCTCAAAATCAACCTCCAACTCAGGGTACTGAATGCACTGAAAGGCCAGCTCTGGTGCTGCAAGCTCCCTCATGGTTCTATTGTTCGCCATCTGGAATTCTGACAAAGGGTCGCTACTGGTAGACAGTCTAGAAATCTCTAACTGAGCTCTCCTCTGTGTGTGGAAGGTCCTTTCTATCTCAGGATCAAAATCAGCTAAACTGGAGTAGGAAGACCTGGTCATGCACTGCACATCAAATGGAGAGAATTAGTGAGATGCAAGAATTAACCAGAAAATTCAGAATTATTGCAAGACCTAAAAATAAACAAACATCATAAAAGGATCCCCAGCAACGGCGCCAAAATTGATAACCGTGTTTAGTCGCGTTACGGTTTCAATTAATTTTCTCGTTTCAAGCAAGTATGTAGTAGTAGTTGAACCGAATCGTCTTTCTAGGACCCAATATGATGCGTGTACCTCTTCGGTCTATGGGAAATAGTAGATTCCAAAAATTAAGAACTGACTAAACAAAACATGGTTTCATAAGGTTCGAGGTTGACAAAGCAATTGAAATTAGCTACTAACTCCTACCTAATAGCCTTAACTATTTGGAATTGAAGTCTAAGCTAATCAATTGTAAAGGACACTAAAGGAACACTAACAATCAGAAATTAAATCAACAAGGATCCATATGAAAATCTTGACTAGAAGGCAATAGATTTCACCACCAAGCACAGATTCCATTGAAGCCATTCAACAAACACGTTTCTTGCAAATAGTGAAAGAAAAACTAAGCTGGAGATTACTGTTCTAGAATGGAAAATATGCGGAAATTCGAAAGCAATTGAAAAGGAAATGCAACTGATGTTCTACAGCAGAAAACACTAAGAAAAACTGAAAAGGAAGCTGAAAATTGGTGTTCGGTGGGAAAAACTCCGCTCCGACAAAGCCGATTGCTTCTCAGCCGGAGAAGAGGATGGAATGGACTGTGGAGTCGAAGTAGAAGGCTCGGCCAAGCTGTCAATCCTCAGAGGAACCCCTCAGAATCGCAGCTTCCTTCTCCATCGCCTCCTCCTTCCGTTCCTTGTGGATGAGATCCGAATCCCCCCCTTTGGCTGCCCTAGCTTCCTTTTCTACCTCTCCATTCCACCCTTGATTTCCCTTGATGAGTGGCCGAGATTGCTTGCAAGAGATCTCCATCAATTTCCATGCTAGATCTGAGTGGAGAGTTGTGAAGTAACAATTCTTCCGACCGCTCTGGACAGCTACAAATCAGACTGAGTGACCCCTGATTGGTCTGGACGCTCCCTGATCGGTCTGGAGACCGATCAGGAACCTCCCTGATCGGTCTGGGGACCGATCAGGATGTGATCAGTAGCTAAAATTCTGAATTCTGTTGTGCCATCTGCTCCTGATCGGTCGCTAGACCGATCAGGCCTTCCCTGATCGGTCACTGGACCGATCAGGCCTTCCCTGATTGGTCTGGTGACCAATCAGGCTCTTCCCTGATTGGTCTGGTGACCAATCAGGCTCCAACAGAATGTCTATCTTCGCCCCCGGATGTGCCCCTTTTGATCCAATGATGCACAAGCTGTCCAAAAATTCAATAGAATGAAATATGAGTGTGAAAATGCAAGAAAATTAATTAACCAATGAAAATACATCCTATTAATAATTATGCATCATTTCCTAAGCAAATACACCCCAGAGCCCCAAATTTCCCCACTAATGGCACAAAATTTATCGATCAAATTGCTAATTATCAACTGGGCAAGAAGACCTGGCCGAGGGTTGGGCAAGAAGTCTTGGTAGTGGACTAGGCACCGAAGTCCTGATTTGAAAGATTGGGCAGGAGTCTTAGTCGGGCGAGGATTACGGACAGAAGTAGAGGCGGGTCAAGGAACAGACATCTCGAGATCCAGCAGTCTCAGAGGTCGAGCAAAAGTCCAATCGGAGGAGTCGATTGGCAAAAGGTAACTTCTCCCGAGAGGAGTAGGTGAGGACGCGTTCCCCGGAAGAGGGAATAGTAGGCGCGGTTCGACCAAGGGTTTCACTTTGAAATCCAAAGTCAGAACCAAGACAGCTCCAGATGTAATTTATTCAATTATTTATATTATATATTATTCTTGGACTAACCCTGGTTGCAGTAGTGAAGAGTTCTTTACCACTGTGTCCCAGGCGCCTGAGAGGAGTCAGGTGCCCAAGAAGTCAGGCGCTTGATAGTTATCAGGCGCCCCAGATGGCTTGCTCCAGCGGGTGAGTTTGGCTGAGCTGGCAGGTTGCCACGTCAGCAACTCAGGCGCCCGTGAGCCATCAGGCGCCCAAGACCAGAAGATAGGAGTTTGGTCGAGACTGCGGATAAGGACGCGCCGGATTGCGACACATGTCAGGCGCCCCATAAGCCTCAGGCGCCAGAGAACCCTATATATAAGGGGCTTCACCCCTTGCTTTCCAGCATCAATTCCATTCAAAAAAAGAAGCCTTCTTGCAACTCAAGCACTCCAACGCTCTTCAAACCTCATCCGTGCTCGAGTTCTTTTGCGCTGTAAACGATCAAGGTCGATGACACGCCACCCAAGACATTTTGCGAACCTTCTGGTGTCGTCGGTATATTTTATTTCGTTGTTCAAATTCTGTACTCAACTTAAATATTTGTAATCCTTTTCGACTTATAGAATTGCCCAATGAAAACGGTCAAGAATCGTGGGCCTTGGAGTAGGAGCCATCAAAGACTCCGAACCAAGTAAAAAGAAACGTGTTAGCGTTGCGCATTTTAATTTTTTCTGTGTTCTGATTTTTTCAAAAAAATTTACGTAATCGCTATTCACTCCCCTCTATCGATTACAACGATCCCACAACTTTAACTTCCATTAATTTTACCCTTAATTAAAAATTTTAACTTCCATTAATTTACCCTTATTAAAAACCTTAACTTTAATTAATTTTACCATTAATTAAAAACTTTAACTTTAATTAATTGTACCCTTAATTAAAAACTTATATTTTCAAAACTCATTTTTTATTATAGTTTCAAGAAATATCATGTTAAAGGGGAGGATCTAATTTTGAATAGAAATTAAAAAATTATTTTATTGTCTTTGAAATACCCATTTACATTGCGAAATTGCTTTGAAAAATTATATTGAAAATCTTTTTGAAAATGTCCTATTTTTGAAATGTCTTAATAATATCTTTGAAACTCTCTTTTGAAAAATACAATAAAAAAAGTTTTTTAATTATGCCTTAGAAATTTTGGCATATGTAAAATATTCTTTTTGAAAATGTTCTTAATATGTGTTTGAAAATAATTTTTAAATCTATTTTTGAGAATTCCATGAAAATTATTTTGAAAATTTTTAAACATGCTTTGGAAAATATTTTGAAACATGCGTTGAAAAATATTTTGAATAGAAATTACTTAATGACTCTTTTAGTTTTGGATTATCACTAAGACACAATAGAAAGTTTACCTTGTGGCTAACAAGGAATCCTAAGGCGTGTCAGGTTTAGGGGGAGTCCCAATTGAAAGATCAAAATCTATCTCTGAACATTCTTTGAAAAATATTATTAAGGAAAATTAAAAGTCTAATTTTTAAAACGTATAAAGTGTCTCAAACTTTGAATTTTAAAATTCTTAAATAATTTTTGAAAATATATTTTGGCATCAAAAAGTTCATTTTTGAAATATCATTTGAAAGGAGATGAAAAATTATATTGAAAATATTTGTTTTTAAATACTATCTTTGAAAATGTTCAAAAAATTATCTTTAAAAAATTATTTCTAAATTTCTTAAAAATTTAATTTTTTATCTAGAAAATTATTTTTAAAAAATTATCTGATAAAATATTTGGAAAATCATTTTTAAATACTAATTTTTATTAAAAAAATGCCTTAAATTCACAGTGAAATTTGCCTTACAGTTTTTTTCTTTAACCTTAGAAATTTATTTTTAAGTAGTTTTCTGAAAATCCTACTTAACATTCCATCAAAATTCTTTAACATATTTTAGAAATTTACATTTGAAAACTATTTTGAAAAAAAATCTTTTCAAATTGACTTGAAAATATTTTTGAAAAATGTATTAGAAATATTCCTTGAAAATTTTATTTGGAAAAATGTATGTTTTAAATAAATGTATTTTATCTTAAATTGTTTGAAAATAATTTGTTGGCCTTAGAAATCTATTCCTATTTTTGAAATATGCTTTAAACTTATCTTTGAAAAATTATTATTTTCAAACCATATTCATTTTGCAAAGTACCGAAGTGTTTTGGATTCTTGAATGTTTTTCTTGGAAAATCAAAGTTTGATATTTGAAAATTTGAACAAAATATAATTTAAATATTTTGAAAAGTTATGCTTTTGAGAAATTAATTAAAACATTGTACCTGGCATTAGAAATAGAGTTTTGCATTCAAAATATTGAGAATATTTTTTCTTGTCCTTAGATTTTTTTTTAAATGTTGGAAAATTATCCTTGAATATTTTGGTTAAGTATTTTCTCTCTCAAATATTGATCCAACTTTAACTTGTTCACTATGTTCATTTTGCAATATTCCTTTGTCATGAATGGTTATTGCTTATCATTTATACTTTTTTGCTGAATGACAAAGGGGAGGGTAAGGGTTAAAGACTAGAAAAATTTTAAAAATAACCTTACCTAATAGCATTTGCTTCTTCTCTTATTATTATGCTATTTTTTTAACATTAACTTGGAATGTTATTACATCAAAAAGGGGGAGATTGTTGGTGCAGTTTACACTAACGGTCAAACTCAGGTTTTGATGTATGACAAATGGGTTAAAGTTAGGCGTGTTATTGTTTAACCTTGTTATTGAGTGTGTAGGATTGAAAGGCTTAGGACCTAATGTTGACACAATCTATGGTCCGTGGGATCATGTGTTTTGATGTTTGGGCAAAGAGTTTAAGTTAGATTCACCCTTGTTTTCGATATGTGTGTTTGAGTGTGCAGGTTCCGTAGGATACACATAAACTCAGCTTGATAGCTTTCGGTCTAGTGAAGGATGGAGCATCCGAGGGATTGTGGACAAGGCAACAACAATAAGTTGAGGGTAGGGATGAGCAAAAATTCGGAAAAACCGAATTAACCAAACCGAACCGGCCGAATTTTGAAATTCGGTTCGGTTAATTCGATTTTCGGTTTGTTTTAAATTTGAGTTCGGGTTTTCGGTTAAATCGGTTCGGTTTCAGTTTTGAATTTTATAATTTGGTTAAACCGAATAAATCAAATAAATATATTAATTTAATTATTTTTTATTTAAAAATATAATTAATTAAATAAAATCTGGTTATTTTAATTAAAAATCAAATTAAATTTAAAATTTCGGTTAATTCGGTCAAAAACCAAATTAATCGAAAAAAATGGTTCGGTAAGTTCGATTTTGTAGAAAATTTGGTCGGTTCGGTCGGTTAAAAAAAAATCGGTTAATTCGATTTTCGGTTTATTCGGTTCGGTCGGTTCGGTTTTGACCGAATACACACTCCTAGCCGAGGGAAGCAACCTTCGAGACATACATGAAGGATGGCATGGAGACAAGTCACGGGCTTGTATGCATCCGAGGGATGAGAGCCAAAGTGAAGAAGGCTTGAAGGTAAGAGTCAAAACTGCGAAGAAGAGTCGAGTGAGTTGTGAGGGTTTGAGTGCGAGTGAACTATACTCGAGAAGGGAATCCATGGGATAAGAGTTTTACCAGTCGACTGGTTGAGGTCACAGAAGGACCAGTCAACTGATCTTCTGTGCAGTCGACTAGTGTCAGTTGGATTCGAACATTGGGCTATAATGTTCGAATTCAATAGCTGACAGTCGACTGATGTTGGCACCAGGCAACTGGTAATGGATGGATCAACAACGAACTCTATTTAAGATAGCACGGTTTGCTTGAGCAAGGTTGACGAAATTTGTCTTGGTTAAAGGAAAATTAGTAGTCTACCAAGCTTAGAGTTCTTGTTGAGGTTGTGGTGAGATTTCTTCACCCACAAGGAGTGGCATGAGCTAGCCGGAGGTTTTTCGCAGAGTCATCCACCTATGGGTCAGGATCGTCCAACTTACGGACTGCCGTGGAGTAGGAGTCTTATCTTTGAACCACGTTAAATAGGTTTGTCTTCTTATTTGTGTTAGTTTAGTTTAATTGTTATTCCGCTTGCACACTAACACATGTAGGAAGAAGAGAACTGTAAATTGAGTGAGTGATCAGCTATTCACTCCCTCTAGCCGGCCTATGATCATTTACAAGTGGTATCAAAGCAGGTCGCTCTCTATCGGACTAATCGCCGAGGAACCACAAGATGGTCGAGTTTCCAAGTCCACTAAAATTTGAAGGCGGAGATTTTTCTTGGAGGACGAAAAGAATGGAGATCTTCTTCAAGATGGATTGGGACACAAGTATGGTCATCAAGGAACCATTTGAAGTCCCAAGAGACAATCATGAGAAGAAGGTTCGACCAAGATATTGGACCGAGGAGTAACATTCACGATCAAAGGAAAAAATCAAAGTTAATTTCGATATTAGTTGATATTTTGCCTTTTAATGTGATTAGTCCTGTAGGAGAATACAAGAATGCTCATGATTTGTGAAACAAAGTCAAGATGGTTTTATGGGAAGAACCAAAACTTACTCAAGAAAAAGAACCCAAGGAGATGGGTTTAATGGTCCAAGAGGAGAAGAAGGACCAATCAAATGAGGAGATGAGCTTAACATCCAAGGAGGAGAAAGAAGAACAATCATCCACCTCCTTAAGTGAAGTGGCTCAAGACGATGAGGAACCATCCACCTCTTCAAAGGTTGAAGAAGAAGTCAACCTACCGAGCACCTCCACCAAAGCAAAATCAAAAGTCCACATCACTTGCTTTGGGTGTAATTAAAAGGGACACTACAATGACAAGTGTCTATTGGGTAAGAAGGAGGCAAATCCTAAACTCATTTCAATTCCTTTAAATTCTAATATGGGTTATAGTAAGAAAAAGGAGAAGAAGCACATTAGATACTTCACATGTGGTGAATGGGGCCACTACCACACCAAATGCTCAAGAAAGGGAGAATTCAAGAAGTTGGAGCATTCAAAGAAATGGGAGAAGAAGAAGAAGAAAAGTTCTCATCAAGGGGGAGCTTCAAGGGTATGAAAGGTAATCCCTAATTTGAAGAGCAATTCAAATTTAAATTCCTCTATGTATGCTAGAAATAATTATCATTATTTACACATGCATAATTATGGTTTTAAAAATTATGATAGAAATAAGGTTAATAATGTTGGGTATGGCTTGGCGGTTTCCAAGACAACCACGGGGTCGAACCTAAGAGACCTCTTTATGTCTACGGATTAAAAATTTAATCTGAATAGAGACCCGTCTCCCAAATGACCGTCTCATCGTCATGTTAATTAATCCAAGTCACAACTTAGCCAAAACCAAGGTTAAGGCCTTGTAACTTTCCGGATTAATTAACCGCGGAAAAGACGACGAATGATTGCCGATTTTTGTGTTTATCTTTCGGGGTCCATGACATAAATTAATTAACAAATAATTAATCTATGATAATTAATTATCAACATGCATATGATAACAAATATCAAAGCAAGAACATAGCAAAAGTAAAACGGAACTCGGGAGATATATACCTCGCCGTTTACCTCGCAGTCTTCTACCTTATAACCCTCCCCTCCTGGATGTCGTGTGGGCAACGAGCTACCAAGACACGGAGTCACCGAAGGCCTCGAATTAACCACATTTCTTTAAGCTTCTTCCAACCACCAACAAAAACCCTAGAAACCTAGGGTTATCTTGTGTCGGCCACCTTTCCACCTCTCCTCCCTCACGCTGCCGACCACCTCAAGCTCCAAGGTCCGGTCGGCTACAAGGTAGCTCCGAGAGGAAGGTTAGGAAGATGAAGAAGAGGAAGAGAGAAGGAGAACTGATCTCCTCTTCCTCCCACAACAACCCACAACCTTCTTCTCCTCCTATTCATGCTCGCCGGCGCCAACAAGGACAAATCCTTGCTATCCGGCCGCCGACCTCCTCCTCTCCAAGCTGAGACCAGTTCCCCACCTCAAGGAGACTTCAGCCACGGGAGAAGAAGCAATGGAATAGGAAGAAGAAGGAGAAAACCCAATCCAAACCCCTCCACCTTCTTCTTCTTGTTGCGGCGACAAAACCCACCAGCAACCACCTTTTCTCCTTTGCTCCGCCGGTTCTTGCTATCCCTAAGATTGCACCGGCCAAAGGGGAGAAGAGAGGAAGAAGAAACCGGGGAAGATGATGCCAAAATCTTCCCCTTCTTCTCCTTTGTTGCCGCTGGCTCCAATAGGGTTGCCGCAACCCTAAGGGAGAGGTTTTTGGTTTTTGGTTTTTGCTTATGTGTTTAATTGGATTAATTTTGGGATTAATTTGCCTTGTATCATGACTCCTATGGGGTATTTATAGGGCTAAGGTAGGGACCATGAGAAGGAGTTGGTTCTTGGCCCGCTAATGGATCCAAACCTGATTCATTAATGGTGATCCATTCCACTAAAGGATCCCATTGAACTTCCTCACCAACCCCCATATTTTCATATGGGCTCCACCTATTATGAGTCATCCATCTCCCCGTATTTAAGATATCGAATGCCCAATAATTAATTTAATTTACTGACAATTAAATTAATATCCTCTTGATCCTTGATTAGTACCACTCAACCTTTTCATCATGTCGGACCATAGTCCACTTGCAAGATTTGACATAGAGATCCTTTTGAGCTCACCAAGGAGGCATCATCATCCCAACTCACCAAGACACGGATTCTGTCAATAATCAATGGCACACCATGCAGATAAAATTATTACCTAACTTACCAGGCCTATCGATCTAACAAAATAGATCTCGTCCATTGGTAAATCAAAGTAAAAATTAATTAACTACATGTGCCCGTTATTATTTTGGGACTCAGAGATCATACTCCATAATATAATATGAGGTCTAATCTAATTTACAAAGTCAGTATAAAATTGGATGACCTCTCTTTTGGTCCTACTCAATGCACACAAAGTGTACTAGTGCAATTCTATGGTTAAGACAAACCACTCCTAATTGCACTACAACCATCCCGATGGTTTATCCAACTCCATCTCGGTTGTGAGCCTCTTT
This sequence comes from Boesenbergia rotunda, assembly GCA_024364735.1. Classification (NCBI taxonomy): domain Eukaryota; kingdom Viridiplantae; phylum Streptophyta; class Magnoliopsida; order Zingiberales; family Zingiberaceae; genus Boesenbergia; species Boesenbergia rotunda. Next base: position 140,519 of record JAGFNQ010003064.1, on the reverse strand, counting down.
CTTATACTTCTTCAAGGAACTTAATAACATGATCTTCTGTGTAACACCATACACCATGTTATCTACAATGCCAAGTATGAGACATGTTGTGCATATACTAATATAAATATGCACCGTGTGATTTTGCGATTCTCTTTAAAATGTAAATGTATTCTAACCAAAAGCAAAGCTTTTAGTGTACATCCTAACAAATAATGCATATCAAAAGCCTAGGAAATCATTTAATGATAAACCTAAAACCATTAGACCTAAGGTTCAAGGCATTAATCCCAAGAAGATGAGACACATGCCTAGAAAGATAGGTAGGTCTAAGAATGTAAAAGGTGGACATGTTGATTATAAGTTTAGAAACATTGAAGGGAAAATCAAGCTTTGAGGACAAAGCATGAGAAATTAGAGAAAATCCTAGATAGATTCTGTGGGATCGATGAGATCGATAGAAGGGAGGGGTGAATATCGATAAGATGTTTTTGGATTAAAATCGTGAGTAAGAGCAGTAGAAATAAAAAGAGTCAAGTCAAAATAACGCTAACAGCTTTGTTTTTACTTGGTTCGGAGTCTGTGACGGCTCCTACTCTAAGGCCCACGATCCTTGACCATTTTCGTTAGGTAATTCTATAAGTTGCAAAATATGTTACAGAATATGTATGTTTAAGTACATAATGAAAAAGTAAATTATACCGACAACACTTGCTTAAAAAAGAAAAGAAGGTGTTTCATCATCGGAGCAGCATGTCGTCGATCTTGGACTATTTCAACGCAGCAAACTTGAGCATAGAGAGCGTAGAAACTTGATTGCAATTAATTGAAAGTGATGTTGTAGACTGGAGCTCAAAGCCCCTTATATACTGGCACTCGGGCACCCGAGTGCCAATAGGGGCACCCTCCACATCAGCGATACAGCCACGTTGTTATCCTCTGACTCGGCCAAATTTTATCCTCTCTTGGGCCCCTGAGTGCTTTGGGGTGTCTGATACTGAAGTGGCGCATCCAATCAGCAGCCCACAACTCAGCCTCGCCTGGCTGATGTTTCTCGCTCTGAGGCGCCCAAGACCTCTCATGCACCTGTATACTCGGGTGCCTGAGACCTCTCGGGCGCTTTTATACTCGGGCGCCCAGGTCCTCTGGGGTGCCCTAAAGGCTGCTGATTCAACTTCTTGGATTGTAACACAAGTTAGTCTAAATGCAATTAATAATATACGAAATATATGGATGTACGACAATCAAGCTGTCTAATCCTGACTTTGGATTTAAAAATGAAATCCTAGGTTGGACCGACGCCTACTCTTACCTCTTCCGGGGAACGCGTCCTCACCTACTCCACTCTGGAGAAGTTATCTTTTGCCAACCGGTACCTCTGGTTGAACTTTTGCTCGACCTCCGAAGCTTCTGGATCTCAAGACGTCCGTACTTAACCCATCTCTACTTTTGTCCATTGTCCTCACTCAGCTAAGACTTTTGGCCGATCTTCTCAATCAGGTCTTCGGTGCCCAATTCCTGGCCGGGTCTTCGTGCCTAATTCCTCGAACCTGGTCTTCGTGCCCAATCTACGATCAGGTCTTCAATGCCTAGCCATCGGCTAGAACTTCATGTCCAGTCCCCCGACCAGGACTTCATGCTCAACCCTGCAGGTCAAGACTTCGTGCCTAGGTAAACTAGGACTTTTCTGCACACTTAGTCAACCATGTTAGATCGTCAAACATACTTAACATTGAACCCTTTGTCATTATCAAAACCAGGTTCGATCTGGTGCTTCCGGTACCAACAATCTCTCCCTTTTTTATTTATGACAATCTAGTTCAAAAGTTAAGTTAAAATAGATATGTTGAACATGTAGAGTAAAAGTATTTAAAGAGATAGAGTTCAACATTTTTCAAGGGAAGAGTACCTTTTTCAAAGTTAGAAAAAAATGCTTTGAAAATCTCCTTTTGATAAGTAATCTCCCCCTTAGGTTTTTAAACATTTGCAAATTGGGTTCAATTTTAAAAAAAAAATTGCAAATTTGAAAGAATGCATGAAGCTCCCCCTTGATATAAAACTCTCCCGCTAAAGCTTTTTCAATTTGAAGGATTTTTCTAATTAATTTGTAAAAATTCTAAGTATAACTTTGAAAACGTTAATTACTTTGAAAAATTCTATGTATCACTTTGAAAAAGTTTAATTACTTTGAAAAATTCTAAGTATCATTTTGAAAAAAAGTTATTTACATAAAAAAAAACATTTAAACTCCAGAAAAAACTTGAAATTCATTTGCATATTTAGAATTTTTTTTTTGAAAATAAACTTTTTAACATTTAACTTTAACATTTTCCCTACTCTCCCCCTTTGTCATATATCAAAAAAGATTTTGAAAGAAATATTCTTTGAAAATTTTACTTTTCCCTACTCTCCCCCTTTGCCACATAAAAAAAATTTGGTTAAGGAGAAAAGAAAAGAAAAAACATAAAAACATAGTGTAGGACCGATGCCGTCGATAGAGGGGGGTGAATATCGACTCACAGAATCTTTCAGAAAACTCGTCGTTTGTTTGTTCTAGACAAGGAGTTAGTGCGCAATGGAAAATAGAAAGAACAAAAAACAAAACAACAGAAGGCACACGGGTTTTTACTTGGTTCCCAACCCCCCAGGGTCAGTACGTCCAAGGCCTAATTAAGGGTAGCGCCCGTCCACTAATGGTCTCCTTTCCGGACTTTCTGGAGGAGGAGAAACCCTTCTTCTAGTTCAAGTTTACATTCAAAATGATAAGTAAATTAAGTGTGTAAAATAAAAGCATACCAAACAGGAAAGTTGAAGACCCGGCCAATCTGGAAGTCCGAAGTATCGCGCACTTCCTCCTGGAGCCTCCTTGGTCGCAGAGCTTCGTCTCTAGCTCTTCTTCTTCGCTGAGAATGCTTAGAATGTTGTAGCAATTGTTGTTCTGATTTGAGGGGTCGAAGCCCCTTTTATAGCTTCTTCTCAGGCGCCCTAGAGCCTTTGGGGCGCCCTATAAGCCGTCAAAACTTCATTCGAAATCGCGAACTTCGCGATGCTAATAAGAAGCCAGTCCAAGGTGCCCTAGACCTTCCAGGGTGCCTGGAACCATCCAGGCGCTTGGTATTCAGGGCGCCTGGAAGCATGGGGCGCCTGAATTCATTCAAGCACCCTGGATACAGTTTCCAGGCCATCTTGTGTTTGCTCTCCTGCCTTGTCTCCAACTCTAGGTACCTGCAAGATACACAAACACAAGACAAACAAATATATAATATTAGCCTTAATGATTGGTTCTGACATTGGATTTCTCATGAAACCCTAGGTCGAACTGACGCCTAGTGTTCCCTTCTCATGAAAACATAGGTACTTCTCATGAAACAAATATATAATAAAAGCAGTAACAACAGCAACAACAATTGAAAATTAAAGCATATCACACAAGAGGCAACCTCCCCCTTAACCTATGTTTTCTCCCAATTTTCAATCCTTATTGATAATTCCAAGTTAAGTTCTCTCAACTTAACTTCAAGGTTTCATAAATCATTCAAGGTTAAGTTTCAAACCAAACCTAACTTAACACCCAAGTTCTCCCCCTTTGACACCATCAAAAAGATTGCCCCAAGCAACCCTAGCCCAGGTGCCAAATCGAATCAACCAGATTTCTGAAAAACCCCGTAGAAATCACAAAATCTCTAACTATCCACATTCCCAGTCGACTGCGACCCTACCAGTCGACTGATACGCAGTTTTCAGAATTTCCAGTCGAAATTCAGAAACACGTAAAAAATTCCAGAAAATTCAGAAATGTATGAAATTTTGCAAACACACTTGTTAAGGTATTCCCTACCCTAGAAAAATATTGGGTCATGAAAGGCAACACCTGTGCTTGACTTTTGGTACAAACCCTAAAAACCTCAAATAGTGTCAATTTTGTATCAAAATTGAAATCCAATCATGATTTCCTATAGTTGCCAATTTCATTCACATCCATTTGACATATAGAATGATTCCCAACCTTTCCTTTTTCATATAGATATTTCAATTTTGACAAAAGCTCCCCCCCTTTCTCCCTTAGGTCTAAATGATCATGCCCTTTTATATATAAACTCCAACATTTGATTTCCAACCAAACTGTGATAGAATTTTCAGATCATATCATGAACACATATTTAGAGATCTCAACCCAAAACATATAACATATCATTAACACAACTTGTTTTCAAACAAAACTTAAATCATTGTATTATAGTAGAAGAACAATAATGCAAGTCAAGATCACACATGACATAACTCTACATAATAAAGCAATGCATAAATGTTTCATACATGAACCCATAAAAGCCGTCATGAAATAAACATCTAAAAAGAGTAGCTAGGGCCAAAGCCCTGAAGTCATCCAAATAGTTACAATCATCAGAATAGAAAGTGTTTGAGAGGTATAAAATACATTAAATAATAATAATGCTCTCAACACTGAACAACTCCCAAAGACTACATCATCTGATTAGAACATAGGATCGTCACCGCCTAGAGGTGGAGGATGAGGAGGAGCCTGAAAAGCGAGATACCACTGTCGCAGCATCTCGTGCATGTCATCCTGGCGGCTAGTAATCCTATCAACTGCCGCCTCAATCCTCTGCTCAGTCTGCTGTACTCCGTGAATATCCTCACGGATGACGTGAGCATCCTCCTAAAGCCTGTGGACATCAGATCGAAGCTGGGTGAACTCTACACATGTAACCACCTCACCGGGCTCCTCATCTGAGTTAGATGCCTCTGGACGCTCTCTCTAGACAAATGTCCCCTGTCGGCTCTCAATACCTGCCAAGGATAACTGACGAGTACCTATCTGGTCATAATCCTTGGACAGGTGCCTAACCTGACCACTGGTGACGTGGATACCGAATCGCAACTGGAAAAACTCAGTCAACACATGACAGAAAGGCATATAGATTTTCCCATTAACACTTTGGGAAAAGTGACAAATGGAGGCAAATACATGAAGAGACACATATATGTCCAACCTCCGCTCAAGAGCATACATCATTACTAGGTGAGGCAATCGAATCCTTGCCCTCCCCTTAGTAACAATGGGTAGGAGACACTCTATAACAATCTTGTACAGAATATGACTGAATGGAGTCATGGGTTTGGCATCAAAGGTACGCTCAGATTCATACCTATGTCTTCTAAAATAGTGCAAGTGATTCTGATCGATGGTCACATCTGGGAACTCAAGCGGCTCAACAATGTTGGGAAAATAAGTATTAACATTGTTTGAAGCCCGACACTCTAAAAAAATAGCCAAAATCATAGTTGTGAAGGGGATGGTAACACCGGCCACTCTAGATTCATAAACATTATTTTCTGAGTCAATACACGTCAGGTTGGTATAGAACTCCTTGCACAAATCAATATTAACATCATGTTGACAATAAACCAGCTGTTCTATGTCAAAATGGGTGACCATCTGGATAATTTGAGGTCCTTTTTCTTGAAAATAGGCTTTGTTTAAGTACCGACTGTTAGTGATATGAGAGAAGTGTCCTAAGACAATCGCCTTATGATTGTAATCATTTATTCTAATAAATGAATATTCACTATTTGAGTATACATGTTTGTGTATTTGATTGAGATCTTAAACTCATTTACTGAATGCCCGCAATACAATTCACAGCATGAGAGAATTTGTGATGAATTCACAACTAGTGATTATCTCTACATGTGCAATTGTGAAGTATTGAAATTGTCCCTAGTCGATGAATTGATAAATACGGACACTATCAATTCTGTTGAGACTAGCATGGGTTATTCTCTAATCAGCTGATTCTCACTGGCTGGTGACATTGAGATATCCGGAGATAAACATGAATGCTAGTTAAGGGAACTAGTTCATTGGAGTGACTGGCTGTAAAACTTCATATGGTAGTCTACATATAGATATGTCAGTGAAGATCTTACTGCAGCTTAAGTGCGATGTTCCTTTGACTTGCGGTGTTCAAGTCATCTTGGTCATGGAGACATATACTTTGACATCTTAAGCAAGCGTCTCCAAGGAGGTGTGGACCCAGGATGATTGGGTATAAGCCGAAGTGCCCGAAGATGTTTGAACAGCCTACAAAGGATTCACCACTCCTTGCGAGGAGATGTATACCCGAGGCCTATCATCGGATTGTTACTCGAAGCCTCTGGCCAGAGCATAACATGTTCAGAGTATGAATCTCTTAAAAACATGAGAGCAATTAGAATCCGTAGGACGAGAAAACGTTACTTGGGCTAGGTGTGACGTAGTCAGCCTAGTGGGGACTGACACACATAGACCATGTCCTAAACCAAGTGGGTATAAGATGGTGAAGGGAATGGGGCACTATTCATTATAGCTGCTGAAGGGTTTCAGAATTGTTTCTGAGGTCAACCGTTGATCTTTCGATTAATTGGGGATCATGATGTACTACTAGGTGCCACTCGTGATCATTCTATAATTAATTGATTAATTATAGACAACCAACATAAATCGAAAGCCTATTTAGTCACACGCACTACGAGTAATCCGAGGGATTTAAAATGAGTTGAAAATTAGATTTTTCAATCAAGAGAGATTAAGTTTGGTTAAGCCAAACGATAAGTCGAATCTGAATTTTTTAGAGACGCATCGGAAGCGTAAAATGGCTAAAGTCTTTTGAAGACTTAATAGATGAATTAAATAAGTTTAATTTATTGGGGCTTGGCTTGGATGGGCCGGCCAAAGAGGGCCTCCATCCTATTTGCTTGGCCGGCCAAGTTTTTTGGTTCAATTTATAAAATAAACCAAGTGTGGTTTAATTTATATAATTATGGATGATATAAATTTTTATATATATATAATAAACCAAGGTTTGGTTTTTTTTCATGGAAATTAAAATGAACCATGGATTGGTTTATTTTATAAAATCAATCATGGATTGATTTACCATGATAAGGAAATTTATTCCATAAGAGAGAAGAGACTTGATTGATTTTTATCATGAATTAAAATATGATTTTAACCATGATAAAAAATCAAACTTGGCATGATGGAATAAGTTATTCCATATTTGAGAGGCTTGATGGTTGAGAGGCCACTATATAAAGGACCCAAGGCAAGGCTTGGGTAATAATTGAAGAGATGAAGGCATAGGCTCTCTCCCTCTCTTTCTCTCCTTCTCTTCTCCCCTTCTTGCCGTGCGCCAACCAGCCCCAAGAAGGAGCACCAGCCGGCCGCCCCTGTCCTTTCCCTGCTAACCACCACCTGTTGCCGGAGAAGGAAGCTCCGGCCATCTCTTGGCCGGAAGAAGGTGCTACCGGAATAAGAGTTTGCCGCAAGGATCTTTTTGCCGCAAGCCTCTTATTTTGCTTCGCCGGAATTTTGATTCCGGCCATCCTTTTGTGGTTAGTCTTCCGACTTCTCTCTTGATTTTTCTCGTCGCGTTCTCGGAGAATCTAGTAGTTCTCGAGAACACGAAACTCGTGGCTTTGCGAAGTCATCCCGAAGATACTCGACGTGGACGCGAATAGAAGCGGAGCTTCCAAGAGACGCTTACGGTTGGATCTCGTCCCTTCCTTCGAGTTACGCGAGGTAATACGTAAATTAGTTTATGTTTCTACAAATTTTTAAATATATGATCATGTCTACACAAGATAAAATTGCATGCTTAGATGTGTGGTTAAATAATTTGAGAAATTATTTATGCTAAAACCTTCCGCTGCACGTAATTAATTTTAAAATTACGAACCCGCATCTATGTCAACATGCACCCGGTCCCAACATCGACAATGCATGGGGACAAACTCATTCTCTTCAAATCTCTTTTTACATTCTGAGCTCCTAAATCTGGCCTCTTCTGGAGCTTGCAGACCTGGACGGGATAAACCTTCACCCCTAGATAACTTAGACACAACCCTAAGATACCAAACACATGGATGCAAACCAAGATACCCCCCCCCCCCAAAAGAGAAAATACCAAAGAAAACATATATAAAATATCATATTAGTATCAAAACAAAGTTTAAATGGAGAACTAAACCTTAAATCATGATACCTTTTCGCTAATCTTTTCATGGTGTTGATTTTGAGAGAATGTCTTGAGAGGAGTTTTTAACAAACCCTAGGGGTAGATCGGGGTTAGAGAAGGACTTAGAGAGGGATTTTAGGGCTTAGTAGGGCCTGAGTGCAAAGGAGGGGCTCGGGCGAAGAGGAAACGCCGGGGAGAATCGCCAAACCCTAGGGTTTGGCTGCTCCCAGCGCGCCTGTTTTCTTTTATAGGAATCGCGGCCCAGTCGACTGGCAGGAGGCCAATCGACTAAGAAAGGTCACAGAATGTTATTACGATCGAGACCAGTCGACTGCCCCCAGGGCAGTCGACTAGTAAAACTCACAGAAGGTTCTGTGTTATGGGTCAGTCGACTGGCTCTGAGCCAGTCGACTGATACCTAAAATTCTAGTTTTTTTCAGTCGATTTTCAGAAAAGCATAACTAATTCCACAAATCTCCAAAAAGTCTGAAATTTTGTGAAGAGATTTATGGATCCTAAGTCTACCCAGAAAAAATATAACTTCAACCAAAACTATCCCGAATCCCAAGATTGATACATTTCTCAAAACTATCTAAATTTGACCAATTAAACTCAACCCAAAGTTCTAATTTGAACCTCTTCTTGATGCCTCATCTCATATTTAGTCATAGTACATTACTAGCATCAAGTTACATGGTATTTTCATATTAAAACCATTTTCTCTCAATTATAGTCCTATTTCCTCCTTTTTCTCCATAATTCTCCCTTTAGTGTGTCAATTCTCTAGGAGTTAGGCTATCCTTAGCCTCTCAAACCCATTGGCACACTTTATAGACCATTTAATTTCCTAGAAGGAAACCACCTGAGATCCATTGACCATAGATTCCATTTTGGCTTCTGGAGCTCTCCCTCGAGCTCCTAGTCCTAGTTACCTCCCTAGGTAACTTATCTACAAATGCAAGACCACACTGGTGCTTCTTGACCTTCCACTCTCACTCTCTTAGCCCTAGAGATCTTTTGCTTGGTTAATTCCTTTTCTTTTCCTTTAAATGGCTTATTTTTGACCTTCTCTCTACTATAGTTAAAAGGCACCCTTGAATATGACATTTTACTCACATTTTCCCTCCTAGGGTGGTATCCTAAATCCGGTCTACCATTCCTAAGAGATTGATCTTTTTGCATCATGCTTGCCCCCTTTGACCCTCTAATGACTCTATCTAGGTTTTTCTCTAACTTATCAAGTTTTGCTCTCAAGGCTTGATTTTCCTTTTCTAATTTCCGAACCTTAGAATCATTAGCCCTAATTTGATCATTTCTAGGTTTACCCATTTTTCTAGGCATATTTCTCCCTTCCTTAGGGTTTATGTCTTAGTCCTTAGTCCTAGAATTCCTAAATTTGTTATGACATATAGAAGTTTTGGTGTTTTGGCATTCAAAAATATTTATATTCCTATTATGATATTTACAACCAAAATTATATCTAGGCAAGCACTCATTTACATTCGTAGCATTCATATAGTCATTTTGAGCATAAAAACAGTTAGGGATTACCTCCCTTACCCTTGTAGCTCCCCCTTGATGTGAGCTCCTTTTTCTTTCTTCCTTCTCCCATCTTCTAAGGTGCTCCATCTTTTTCCACTCTCCATTCCTTGGGCATTTTGTATGGTAATGCCCTAGCTCCCCGCATGTAAAACATCGAATATTTCTTCCTTTCTCCTTTTTAGCCTTCTCATTCCTACACCCCATGTTAGAATTTAAATAAATGGAATTGGGTTTAGGAATTACCTCCTTTTTACCTAGTGGGCACTTATCCTTGTAGTGCCCCCTTTTGTTGCACCCAAAGCATATAATATGCTCTTTTGATTTGGCTTTGGTAGATATTTGAACTTGTTCTTGTTTGTGTTCGGATGAGGGTCTCTCCTCCCCCTCAACCCTTGGTGGTGATACTCCTTTTTCTTCGGATGAAATGGATGCTTTTTTACTCAATGAGATGATCAATTCTTCTTCCTCTTGATCTTCTTGGACCCTTGAGTTTATTTCTTCGGTTCTTTTACTGGTTGAACTTGTGTAGGGTTCTTGTGAAGCTCTTCCAGTTTGCTCCATAACTCGTACGCACTTTTATACTCTCCTACACAACTCAATATATTTTTTGGTAAAATATCAATCAAATATTGATTACCTTTTCGTTTGCCCTAGATTGCTCTTGTTGTTCATTTATCCAGTATCTAGGGTGAAGCCTCTTCCCATGCTTGTCTCTCGGAATTTCAAAGGGGTCTTCAATGGTCATTCTACAATCCCAATCCATCCCTAGCCAATTTTCCATCCTTGACTACCAATGGCCAAATTCTTCATGATTGTAGGATGGTGGTGTGTTGATGTCTTGCCCCAACTTATCTTCCATGTTCTTCTTCCTCTAGAGTGTGCTCCCTCAGCGGTTAGTCCGATCAAGAGCGGTCCTTCGCTCTGATACCAACTGATAGATCGACAGGCGTGCTAGAGGGGGGTGAATAGCACTTCTTCGTTGATGTCTCTAAAAGGTTGTTAGCGCAGCGGAAACAATAATATGCAAAGGATAATAAAAATAATGCTAACAACAAAGGTTTACTTGGTATCCACCCCGGACGGGTGTCTAATCCAAGAATCCGTCGGTGGATCAATCCCCGGATAACCTCCGGCTAGCCCTCATCGCTCCTTATGGGTGGAGAAACCTCACCACAATCACTTTAACAAGACCTGGGCACAAAAGACTACTAACTCACTTTACCCAAGCGAGTTTCGTCAAGAGATAGTAGTCTGAAACGAGCCCCTTTAAATAGGGCTCGAATCTGAAATAGGCGCTACCAGTCGACTGCCCCTGGGGTAGTCGACTAGGGGCAGTCGACTGGTCCCAGTTAGATTCGACCGTTGCAGTACAACGTTCGAATCTGCCAGCCTGTTCCAGCCTACACCAGTCGACTGCCCCATGGCCAGTCGACTGGTACACACCTAAGCCTAGGGTTTCACTCCCGAGTACAAGTCTCTACGCACTCAAACCCTCCCGGCTTAGACCCTGAGTACAATCACTCATACTCAGACCCTCACAACCCAGTTGACCCTTCACCAGCAGCCTCGACTATTGCCTTCACGCTTCTTCATCTTCGGCCCTCGTCCCTCGTCCCTCGGATGCGCACGTAAACCTCCAGTTTGCCTCCATGCCACCCTTCACGTACACCTTGAAGTCCGCGTCCCTCGGCTCATCGTCCCTGCTATCCAACGGTCCCTCGGATGCACACGTAAGCCTCCAGCTTGCCTCCATGCCATCCTTCACCCGAAGACATCAACCAAGTCCATGTGTACCTATACACCTGCACACTCATGTACACATATGAGAATACAATAAATCCTAACTTAACCATATTGCCTACACACATCAAACCCCTATGATCCTCCAGATCATCTCAGGGCCGATTGCCTCAACACTAAGTGGGTGTTCAGAAACAAATTAAATGATCAAGGGGAAATAGTTAGAAATAAAGCCCGCTTAGTAGCTAAAGATATTAGTCAAGTCGAAGGGTTAGACTATGATGAAACCTATGCCCCAGTAGCCAGACTTGAGTCAATTAGAATGTTGTTAGCTTTTGCATCCCATAGAGGCTTCAAGCTATATCAAATGGATGTTAAGTCTGCCTTTTTAAATGGGTTTATCAAAGAAGAAGTCTATGTAAGACAACCCCCAGGATTTGAGGACCTAGAAAAACCTGAGGATGTTTTAAACTTAGAAAAGCACTTTATGGGTTGAAACAAGCACCTAGGGCATGGTATGAACGCTTATCAACTTATCTAATTTCTAAGGAATTTAACCAAGGTCAAATTGACTCTACCCTTTTTGTTAAAATGTTAGAAAATGATATTTTTATTGCCCAAATTTATGTCGATGATATAATTTTTGAATCCACCAACTCTAACTTTCTAAAGGAATTTATAAAAATAATGGAAAGTGAATTCGAAATGAGCTTGGTAGGTGAGCTCAACTTTTTCTTAGGATTACAAATTAAACAAACTAGAGATGGTAATTATGTTCACCAATCTAAGTATGCTAAAGAGTTAATAAAGAAATTTAAAATGGATAATTCCAAAAGCTTAAGTACCCCTATGGCTGCAAATGTCAAAATTGATAGTGACCCTGAAGGTAAGCCTGTTGATCTTAGGCTATACCGAAGTATGATTGGTTGTCTACTTTACTTAACAGCTAGCAGACCTGACATCCTATCTTCTGTAGGAATGTGTGCTAGGTACCAAACATGTGCTAAGGAATCCCACTTAGTAGCCCTAAAATGAGTACTTAGGTACATTAAGGGTGCTCTAAATGTAGGGATTTGGTATCCTAGGACTTCCACTTTTGAATTGTCAGGATATTCTAACTCTAACTATGCTGTGTGTAAATTAGATAGAAAAAGTACAAGTGGAAGTTGCCAACTGTTAGGACATAGCCTAGTCAGCTAGTGTAGCAGAAAGCAACACTGCGTAGCATTGTCCACAATAGAACCAGAATATGTTGCCCTAGGAGAATGTGTAGCACAACTTTTGTGGATGATGCACACTCTTAAGGACTTCCAGCTTGACTACACTCAAAACCAAGTCTATATTGATAACATTAGTTCAATCAACTTGACTAAAAATCCGATTCAACATTCCCGAACAAAACATATAGAAGTAAAACATCACTTTGTAAGGGATCATGTAGCCATGGGTGAAATAGTACTTAAACATGTGGACTCAAAATCCAACTTAGCTGATATCTTTACCAAACTCTTACCTGAGTCCGAGTTTATCTCACTAAGAAGGCAGTTAGGGTTATGCTTAGTAGAATAGAACTGATCTATATTGTTTTCTTAAAAACTTTTCCTATTTTTTTCTTAATTTTTTTCTTCCAAAATTAGCAAATTTATCATTTTATTTATCATGTTTTTGAAATTTAAAATGATTTTCCAACTTAGTTTTATTTCAAAAACTACGACCTTTAAAACTAGGACTTTTTCGTAAATGGACTTAGCTTAGGCCTAACCCTAGAACTGCATGCACCTATAGATCTAGAAGCCAGCATCTCACAAGCACCTTAGGGTACTTTTGAATGATAACCTATACTGGGTTGAAATGCTTGTTGGATCGATTCAGGTTGCTAGAGGGGGTGAATAGCAAATCTCAGCTTTTCTTCAACCTACGTTGTTAGTTGCGCAAGCGGAAATACAAAAGAATAAAACTAACAATGTAATAACAATACTAACAAACCGATTTTACTTGGTATCCACCCCTAAGGGTGACTAATCCAAGAATCCGTCGGTGGATCACTCCCCGGATAACCTCGGGCTAGCACTTATCACTCCTTGTGGGTGGAGAAACCTCGCCACAATCACCTCGACAATATCTGACCACCAGAGACTACTAACAAGCCTTAACCAAGATTGTTTCGTCAAAGGTTTCATCCACCACGAAGTCCTCTTTAAATAGGACTAAGTCTGAAACCCTCACCACCAGTCGACTGGTGCCACTGAAAATCAACCGTTGCAACCCCAACGTTCGAATTTTCAGCCAACTCACCAACCGCTACCAGTCGACTGCTCCCACTGCAGTCGACTTGTCCAGAGCTACATACCTTCTGTGAGTTTTATCAGTCGACTGCCCCACTCACACACCTAGGGTTTCCCTTCCCGAGTACACTTCTGTCAGCACTCAACCCCTAGGATTTTCAGAGTACAATCACACAGCACTCGTACCCTCACGACTCGACTGACTCCTCATTAACAGCCTCGACTATTGCCTTCGCGCCCTCTTCATCTTCGGCTCCCGTCCCTCCTCATTAGCAGCCTCCTAATTTTTGAAATTTCCTATTTTGGAAATTTTCCAATTTTGGAAATATGTAAGTTTTCTTTGTACCAGAAACTTACAATTATTCTAAAAACCTATTATGAAATCTCGCAATTTTGGGCACTTTCTTTCAAGAAAGTCTAGACAAATTTATGGATCATTAATTGACAATTAAATTCGAATTGGTTTTAAATTATTAACAAAATTCTTTATTTTGGATTGAGCCTCGGGGAGCCGTCCAATTTAAAGTTAGTTGTTGTAATTTAATTTCCTATTTTGAATAAAATTGTCATGTTTAATTTGGTTACGCCTCGGGGAGCGGACCAAATTAGATTTACAACAAATTTCTTTTTTGGGTATCTGAGCCTCGGGGAGCCACCCAAAGAAAATATTTTGTTGTAATTAATAAATCCATAAATAAAATATGTAATCAAATCTTGGAAATTTTGAGGTAATTCTCAAACGATAATTTCCTTATTTGATTTAAGAGGTGATACTCTTACATATTGTTGTCTCCAAAATTAATTAGGAAAATGGTTTCCTATAGAGTTTTCTTAAATAAGATTTTCATGAAAATAATATGTGGTTGAATTAAGGGAATCTGTCTCTTAATTTAATAAGATTTGATTTAGAGAAATCAAAGTCTTAAACATATTATTTCCGAAATTTATTATGACAATTTAGGAAATTATTTCCCAAAACAATTCCTTGAATAAAGTATGAAATTAGAATTAGGAAATCCGGTTCCTAATTCAATTAATGAGACTTGATAAATTAAGTCACATACATACTTTATTAAGGAAATCGTTAGTACATGACATAATTATATGTCATGCATGTGCTTAGAAAGAAAAGGATGAGACCCAAAACCCCTTACAAAATATTAAGGCCAACACCTTCCATTAATATGGTTAGAACCGGAGTTTTGTTTCTCGTTTGGGTTGATGGACAAATCCATGCCCGGCTTGAACCTCAACATGTTCAAACCATGGAATTAGTTTATAATTAATATAGTTAGAGTCAGAGGTCAATCCTTAGTTTTGGTTGTTGGACACATCCAAGCCTGACTAAACGGTTGAATGAGCTCCAACAATATTAAAACTATTTCTTGATTAATGGGTCAGCCTTAAGCTTGGAGCATCGATTTGTTGTGCCACAGCCAAGGTCGATGTAAAGAGAGGTGCAGTTGGGTGCTATGTATATTGTTGCATACTTGTTAATGAGTTAACAACCCAATGATTTATGCAAACATTCAATTAGTTGATAGCATAAAGTGATAGTTACATATATGTGATATGTAATCGGTATAATTACCTACCTTCATAGCTAAGAATAACTTGATGGCCACAGCCATGGTTGTTCTTATCTATGGTTGGATATCAACCTATTTGGAGATGTTCCTACGATCTCCCGAATTGATAAAAAGGGTTATTCAATTCGAAAAATAAATAGGATTTAATTAATGTATGTTGATGCATTCTTTATCATTCTTCTCACATAAGCTCAATTTGTATTTCTAGGATAATCACTCGATTATGTCTTCTCTGAATTTGTGTTCCATTTTGGACACCAATAAGCTGACTGGGCCAAACTTCATAGACTGGCTTAGAAACCTGAGGATAGTCCTCAAGGCAGAAAAGCTTGCTTATGTCCTTGAAGAATAACTTCCCAACCGTCCTCCTGAAGATGCAACTCCAGACCAGTTTCCTGAGTTGCTCAACCTGCTGAAGACTGTAGAGCCTTCTGTAAAACAGGATCAGAAGACGATACTGTTAGTTGGTTCCTCAAAGAAAAGTTCTAAGAGGAAGCCCAAAGAACAAAATAAGGGAAGGAAGAAAAAGGCCAAAAAGACTGAAAAGACCCCAAAAGGCACTTGCCATCACTGTGGCAAGGAGGGTCACTGGCGAAGAAACTGCAAGGTTTATCTTGAGTCCTTGAAGAAGAAGGCATTCGATGCCCCATCCTCTTCAGGTATCTTCGTTATTGAATGTCACTCTATTTCCTCAACCACCTGGGTACTTGATACTGGGTGTAGCTCACATATATGTAATGACATACAGGGGCTAAAGAATAGAAGAAGACTCGTCAAGGGAGAAGCGAATTTGCGAGTTGGAAATGGAGCAAAGATTGCCGCTGTTGCCATCGAAACATATTTGCTAAAGCTCCCTACTGGACTTGTCTTAGAGTTGGATAATTGTTATTTTGTTCCTTCATTAATAAAGAACATTGTATCTATTTCATGCTTGAATGAAAAGGGTTATCATTTAACTTTTAGTAACAATTGTTGTTACATAACTTTAAATGGTGTTCTTTATGGGACCGGAACTTTGTGCAATGGTATCTACATGTTAGATTTATCCGGTGACATTTTCAATATCGAAGTCAGCAACAAACGTGCTCGAATAGATAATCGAATAGACTCCTACACATGGAATTGTCGTCTTGGCCATGTAAGTAAGAAACACATGACCAAATTACACCGATGTGGAATTCTGGAATCATTTGAACCCGGTTTATTTGATACATGCGAATCATGCTTAAAAGGCAAGATGGCCAAATTACCCTTTTCTGGAAAAGGTAATCCAGTGGGAGAATTGCTTGGTCTAATACATACTGATGTATGTGGACCAATGTCAACTCTTGCACAAGGAGGCTATAACTACTTCATTACCTTTATCGATGATCACTCACGATTCGGGTATGTGTTCTTGATGAAACATAAATCTAAAGCTTTTGAGAAATTCAAAGAGTTCAGAAATGAAGTAGAGAAACAGCTTGGCAAAAGTATTAAGATACTTCGATCCGATCGGGGTGGTGAATACTTGAGTCAAGAGTTTCAAGATTATCTTAGGGACAATGGGATATTGTCTCAATGGACTCCGCCATATATACCACAGCATAATGGTGTATCTGAGAGGCATAACCGAACCTTGATGGACATGGTTAGATCCATGATGAATCATGCAACTCTTCCAAAATCCTTTTGGGGCTATGCACTTAAGACAGCTGTTTACTTGCTAAACAGAGTCCCGACCAAGGTAGTCTCTACTACTCCATATGAGAAGTGGAATAGTAAGAAACCTCACTTAACTCACCTTAAGATATGGGGTTGCCCTGCTTATGTGAAGCGGACTGTATCAGACAAATTGGATGCTAAGTCTGATAAATGTCTATTTATTGGATACCCTAAGGAAACAAAGGGTTACCAATTCTATCATCCCTTGGAACAAAAGGTGTTTGTTTCAAGGCATGTTGTATTTCTGGAAAAAGAATTTCTTTTACAAGAAAACAGTGGGAGTGGCATTGAACTTGATGAAGTTCAAGAAACTCCAATAGACATTACAGAGACACCTAGTCTAGACCCACAACCGATAACTCATAATGATGAGCTATCAGTTGAACCTAAAACAACACCACCTCTTCGTAGGTCTGATAGGACACGCAATATTCCAGAGAGATATAGATTTCTCATAAGTGAATCGAACAACGTGTTACTCATAAGCGATGACGAACCTATCAGTTATGAAGATGTTCTGAAAAGTTTAAAAAGGGACAAATGGCTTGAAGCCATGAAGTCGGAAATGGATTCCATGTACGAAAATCAAGTATGGGACTTGGTTAACCCACCTGAAGG
Organism: Boesenbergia rotunda; assembly: GCA_024364735.1. Classification (NCBI taxonomy): domain Eukaryota; kingdom Viridiplantae; phylum Streptophyta; class Magnoliopsida; order Zingiberales; family Zingiberaceae; genus Boesenbergia; species Boesenbergia rotunda. Next base: position 123,041 of record JAGFNQ010003064.1, on the reverse strand, counting down.
GATTAAGCCCATAGGGTGCAAGTGGGTTTTCAAGAAGAAAACCGACATGGAAGGTAATGTTGTTACCTTTAAGGCTAGATTAGTGGCAAAAGGATATCGTCAGAAACAAGGAATTGATTATGACGAAACCTATTCGCCAGTAGCTATGCTTAAATCCATTCGGATGCTCCTGGCCATAGCAGCTCATTATGATTATGAGATATGACAAATGGATGTGAAAACAGCATTCCTTAATGGAAACCTGCTTGAGGATGTATACATGATACAACCTGAAGGTTTCACATCGGTTAATAAAACCAAAATATGCAAGCTTCGACGATCCATATATGGACTGAAGCAAGCATCCAGGAGCTGGAACATCCGTTTTGATGAGACAATCAAAGAGTTTGATTTCTCACAAAATCCTGACGAACCTTGTGTGTACAAGAAGGTTAGTGGGAGTGCAGTCGTATTCCTATTACTATATGTCGATGACATATTACTTATAGGAAATGATATATCAGTCTTACAATCAGTTAAAATTTTGTTGTCCAAAACTTTCTCCATGAAAGACCTGGGAGAAGCAACATATATCCTTGGGATTAGAATCTATAGAGATAGATCAAAACGGTTACTTGGTCTTTCGCAGTCTACATATATAGACCGAGTGCTAAAAAGGTTTAGCATGTCAGAATCCAAGAAAGTTTACCTTCCCATCAGCCATGGGATCAACCTTTCAAAGTCTATGTGTCCGCGCACAGAAGACGAGAGGATTTGCATGAATAAGATTCCTTATGCATCCGCGATAGGATCTATCATGTATGCTATGTTATGTACTAGGCCCGATGTATCGTATGCTCTGAGCGTCACAAGCAGATACCAGTCTGATCTAGGAATGGATCATTGGGCAGTTGTCAAGACAATCCTTAAGTACTTAAGAAGAACTAAGGATGTGTTCCTAATATATGGAGAAGGAGATATGGTAATACGTGGGTATACAGATGCCAGTTTCCAGACAGATAAGGATGACTCCAAATCTCAGTCTGGATACGTATTTACTTTGAATGGAGGCGCAATAAGTTGGAAGAGTTCCAAGCAAGGCACTGTAGCGGATTCTACCACGGAAGCGGAATACATTGCGGCTTCGGAAGTAGCAAAAGAAGCAGTCTGGATCAAGAAGTTTGTCTCGGAACTTGGTGTGGTTCCAACCATTGATGAAGCAATACCGGTTTACTGCGACAATAATGGAGCTATTGCACAAGCAAAGGAACCAAGGTCTCATCGTCGATCCAAACACGTGCTTCGCCGCTATCATCTGATCAGAGAAATTATAAGTAGGAATGATATACAAATTGAGAAAATTCCCACTGAAAGGAATTTAGTGGATCCTTTAACTAAGGCCTTGCCTCAAAGCAAGTTTGAGGGTCATGTTAGAGCCTGTAGTATTGGATACCGTAGCGATTGGCATTAGGCCAAGTGGGAGTTTGTTAGTAATATGAGAGAAGTGTCCTAAGGCAATCGCCTTATGATTGTAATCATTTACTTTAATAAATGAATATTTACTATTTGAGTATACATGTTCGTGTATTTGATTGAGATCGTAAACTCATTTACTGAATGTCCGCAATACAATTCACAGCATGAGAGAATTTGTGATGAATTCACAACTAGTGATTATCTCTACATGTGCAATTGTGAAGTATTGAAATTGTCCCTAGTCGATGAATTGATAAATACAGACACTATCAATTCTGTGGAGACTAGCATGGGTTATTCTCTAATCAGCTGATTCTCACTGGCTGTTGACATTGGGATGTCCGGAGATAAACATGAATGCTAGTTAAGGGAACTAGTTTATTGGAGTGACTAGCTGTAAAACTTCATATGGTAATCTACATTTAGATATGTCAATGAAGTTCTTACTGCAGCTTAAGTGCGATGTTCCTTTGACTTGCGGTGTTCAAGTCATCTTGGTCATGAAGACTTATACTTTGACATCTTAAGCAAGCATCTCGAAGGAGGTGTGGACCCAAGATGATTGGGTATAAGCCGAAGTGCCCGAAGATGTTTGAACAGCCTACAAAGGATTCACCACTCCTTGCAAGGAGATGTATACCCAAGGCCTATCGTCGGATTGTTACTCGAAGCCTCTGGCCAGAGCATCACATGTTCCGAGTATGAATCTCTCAGAAACATTAGAGTAATTAGAATCCGTTGGACGAGAAAGACATTGCTTGGGCTAGGTGTGACGTAGTCAGCCTAGTGGGGACTGACACACATAGACTGTGTCCTGAACCAAGTGGGTATAAGATGGTGAAGGGAATGGGGCACGACTCATTATAGTTGCTGAAGGGTTTCAGAATTATTTCTGAGGTCAACCGTTGATCTTTCGATTAATTGGGGATCATGATGTACTACTAGGTGCCACTCATGATCATTCTATAATTGGTTAATTATAGACGACCAACATAAATCGAAAGCCTATTTAGTCACACGCACTACGAGTGGTCCGAGGGATTTAAAACGAGTTGAAAATTGGATTTTCCGATCAAGAGAGATAAGTCGAATATGAATTTTTCAGAGACGCATCGGAAGCATAAAATGGCTAAGTCTTTTGAAAACTTATTGGACGAATTAAATGAGTTTAATTTGTGAGGTCATGGCTTGGTTTGCCCGGCCAAAGAGGGTCCCCGCCCTCTTTGTTTGGCTGGCCACAATAAAAAGGGGAGAACCAAATTGTTTGGTTCAAATTATAAAATAAACCGCGCGTGGTTTGTTTTATGAAATTATGGATAAAGAAATTTATATAAAGAAATTTATATAAAGAGATTTATTTTCATGGAAATTAAAATAAACCTTGGATTGGTTTATTTTATTTTATAAAATCAATAATGGATTGATTTACCATGATAAAGAAATTTATATAAAGAAATTTATATAAAGAAATTTCTTTCCATAATAAAAGGGGAGACATGGTTGTTTTTATTATAAATAAAGTTATAATAAAAACTTGGCATAACGGAATAATTCATAGAAAAATTTATAAGTTAAATTTCTTATGAAAAATTTATTCCGTTAAAAGGAGACTTGGCGATTAAGAGACTACTATATAAAGGTACCAAGGCAAGGCTTGGAAATCAATACAAGAGATCAAGGATTCTTGCCTAGCCTCTCTTCCTCTCTTTCTCTCCCTCTCCCTCCTCTAGTGGCGCCGGCCCTAGAGACCCTCCCTTTGGTTGCCGTGAGCTTCCTCCACCAAGAAGCTGTCGAAGAAGAAGAAGAAGCAGGCGCAACTCCTTCCTTCCTCCCGGAATCTTGATTCCGTTCTTCGTTTGGTGGTTAGTTTCTCATCTCTCTCTTGGTATTCTTGTCGTGCCTTTGGAGAATCTAGTAGTTCTTGTCGGCACGAAACTCGTGGCTTTGCGAAGTCATCCCGAAGAAAACTCGGCGTGGACGCGAATAGAGGTGGAGCTTCCAAGGGACGCTACGGTTGGATATCGTCCCTTTCTACGAGTTACGCGAGGTATTAAGTGAATTAGTTTACTTTCTGCAAAATTTTAAATGTATGATCATGTCTCCACAACATAAGGTTGCATGCTAGATACGTGGTTAAAATAATTTGAGAAATCATTTATGCTAAACCTTCCGCTGCACGTAATTAAATTTTAAAATTACGAACCCGTATCCATGTCAACATGCACCCGGTCCCAACACATTGTCCCTGCTCTCCAAGGTCCCTCGGGTGCATACAAGCCTCCAGCTTGTCTCCATGCCACCCTTCACCGTACCGAGGCCGTCCAGCCAAGTCCATATGTGTAACCTGTACAACCTGCACACTCACATACACATATTAGTACACAAGGAAAAACCTAACTTAAACCCTTTGCCCAAATATCAAAACACTTGGTCACTCCGGAACACAGATTGCCTCAATAATCTCCCCCTTTTTCATGTTTGGCAATACGTTTAAGTTAGGGAAACCAAATAGTAGTAAATAGCAAAAACAATGTTAAACAAACAACTGGACTTATGTTGCCAAGATTCCATCTTGGACTTACACCGCCAATGCATATGCAATGCATGGATCCTATCCCCAAGGCATCCCACACCTAACCCTCCAAGTTAGGACTTTTCACACACCTAACTCTCCAAGTTTGGACTTTTCCACACCTAACCCTCCAAGTTAGGACTTTTCCACAAAAATGGGCTTTTTAACGCTTCTCCCAAGCTCCCCCTACATTGGACTTACAAAGGTTTTTTAAGAACCTCTCCAAGGTTTCCCTTACGCCAAGAACGGAGCAACCATGCTCCTCCTTAATCTCAACAACCCCTAAACCTAGGGTTTCCCGCAAAGGTGTGTTTGGTTTCCCAAATTAAACCCAACACTTCTCCCCCTTTGCCTAACATCAAAAAGACCCCAATAATTTCCCAATTATTGATTCTTTTAATCCCCAATGATCCTAAACACAGTGTACTAGCCCCCCATACACTCGTTTTCCATCATTTGGATACCAATCAGCTGTTGACTACCCAAATCAGCCCTGACCAGTCGACTGATACTCTGAATATCAAAATTTCAGCCTTTCTGACGAAATTCAGAAATGCGCGAAAAATTTCACAAATCTCCAAAATTCCTAAATTTTGTGGAGACGTTTGTGATTCCCATACCTACTTGGGAAAAATACATTCCAAAATGTATCTATCACCATTCCCATGTTTGACACAAAATCCAAAACTAGCAAAAAGATTCACTTAAACCTTAACCAAAAGTCCTAGTTTTGGTTTCCCCTTGATGTCTCTGCCCATATCAATCCACAATGCATCCCTAGCATTGATTTATATGGAATTTGCACATCAAAAACCAACCTTCATGCTATATGACCCCAATGTCATATTTCCATGCATGAAACTCAAAAACACCGTGCCAAAACCCAATAATTGAGACTCAAGTCCGTCTCCAATTCTTTTGGCACATCCTATGGTCCATCTAGTCCTCTAGGAGGAACCCTCCTAAGATCCATTCATCATATATCCCAAAGGTTCCTAGAGCTTCCCCTTGAGCTCTTAGCCCTAGCCACCTCCCTAAGTGACTCAATCCACACTAGGCCACACCGGTGTGCCCCCGGTGACTCTTAACCTACAAAATGAACCCTCTTAACCTTTGACACTTTGTCTTTGGTTAAGTCATTTTCTTTCCCTTTGAATGGAACCCCCTTGCCATTCTTGGACTTCTCCTTCTTGCCATGATTATATGTTTTCCCAGCATATTTCTTTCCATTGGCCTTGGAGGTCTTAGACCGGTAGCCCAAACCCGATCTATCATAGTTGAGTTTTAAACTACCCAACACCATGTCTAACCCCTTAGATCCAACCTTGAATCTTTCTAAGGTCTTTTCTAATTTATCAAGCTTTGCCCTCAAGGCTTGATTTTCCCTTTCTAAACCTTTAACCTTGGATTCCATATGTCCATTTTGGATATTCCTAGACCTACCCTCCTTCCTAGGCACATTCCTTCCCTTCTTGGGATTAATGCCATGATTCTTAGGTACAAAGGTCCTAGGTTTATCATGATACATGCTTTCCTAGGGTTTTGATCTACCTTGTTATCCCTTGTCCTATCATTATACCTAAATCCAAAATTGTGCACAAGTAAGCAATTTTCATTAATTTTAGCATGCATGGATGAATAATTAACTCTATTTTTATCATGCATAGAGGCACTTGAATTTAAATTACATTTAAACTTAGGGTTAGGAATTACCTTCCTTACCTTTGAAGTTCCCCCTTGATGTGATCTTTGCTTCTTCCTTTCCTCCTTCTCCCATCTCCTTAAGTGTCCCAATTTCTTGAGCTCTCCACTCTTTGGGCACTTTGTGTGGTAGTGTCCTAACTCACCACACGTAAAGCATCGAATCTTCTTTCTTTTCTCTTGAACTTCTCCATTCCTACAACTCATGTTAGCATTTAATTGAATTGAGATGGGTTTAGAGTGTACTTCCTTTTTCTTACCATTTAGACACTTATCCTTGTAATATCCCTTTTCATTACATCCAAAGCATGTGATATGGTCCTTGGTCTTTGCTTTGGCGGAGGTGGAGGCTAGGTTTACTTCTTCTTCAACCTTGGATGATGTGGATGCTTCCTCTTGATCCGGTATGGATGAGGGTCTCTCCTGTAACGCCCCAAAATTCCCATTTTTAGTTCTTAAAGTCCTTAGAATTATTTAAAAATGGTTTAGAAATATTCTAGATATTTTTAGGGATTTTTAGAATATTTTTATGGAATTTTCCGAGTCCGTTTAGTATATTTAAAAAAAGAAAAACATTTAAGGACAGCAGAGGGTTCGAACCCGCGACCACCGGAAGAGCAAGCACGCGCGCGACCAGCTCGGCTGGTTGGTTTTGTTGAAATAAGCTGGTCGAAACAATAGATAAGGTATAATTAGGTAAATTCGCCCCATAAGTATAAATAGATAATTAAAGAGAGAAATTTTATTTTCTCTCAACCTAAACCCTTTCTCTCCCTCGCCCAGCACCTTGCGCCGATTCCTTTCCCCTCTCCTCTCTTGGGCGACACCACATCAAGCCCTAGAGGGCCGGCCAAGGCTCTCCTCCGAGAGATATTCCTATATTCGGGATCCCCGCGACGAGAGGAACGTGTAGGCGCGAAGAATTCTCCGAGATCTCAATTTTCTTCCGAGCCATAGACGTCAATCTTGGTTGTAAGTCTAAGATATCAATGTAAGTACTGCTCACCTGCAGTAAGAGGCGGTTTTTCCGCAAGAATTTCCCTTAAAAGTTTTTAAAAGAGATATTTCCTTTTTGTTTAAGTTTTTGCATGTGATCTTAGTTCATTATATGCTTGTATAAGTTTGATTAAGCACCCTATGTGAGATTAGGGGCTAAGAAAGTTATGAGAAAAGAAAAGAGAAGATAAAGATAAGAAAAGAAAAGGCCAAGGCCTTAAGAAATCCCCAAAAGTCAAGACTTAGGGATTTTAGCACGCAAGGTGCTCGAGAAAATGCCAAGGCATTTACAGATAAGAAAGAAAAGAAAGAAAAGCTATTTTATTTTCTAAGGCCAGTACCCGGCGTCCAAGGGCGTCGTTAAAGAAATCCAGGTGTCCAATTCCAAGGTCTTGGCCCTGGTAGACCAAGGTCTGCTCTATTAGGATTGGTGGCTCGCTACCCCAACCTTTTAGGGAACGCGCATGAGATGGTACTTACGTCTTCAGTGGATCCAAGTGATTATTATTTTCAAGTATATGCTTTAGCAAAGTTTCTAAAGTTTAAAGAGTTTTCAAAAAGTTAAAGAATAGCTAAAGTTTCAAGTTGAGCCAAGAAAAGTAAATTGAGATTTATTAATGCTGAGTATGCATGTTTTGAGTTATACATGTTCTTAGTTTTCTTTCAAGCATATAAGTATCTCATGTGATTTCATATTGTTCAAGAAGCATGTTTGCACATTTCGAGATTTTGTGAGCTAGATAGTACTTACTAAGCTTTTTGCTTACTAGTTGCATTTCCTCTTACTGCAGATAAGGTAAAGGCAAGCAATTCTGAAGGAAGGCGACGAGGCGGTGCTGAGTAAAGCGTGTGTGGTGGCTGATTTGGAGAGATCCTTGAGACGAGACAATTTAGTTATTTGAATTACAATGTTTTAGTTTATTCAAATT
>JAGFNQ010003064.1:90929-108217 GCA_024364735.1 Boesenbergia rotunda | reverse complement strand
ATTGAAATCAGATCTGTTTTTTTCCAAAATTGTGTGAGTGCCTTGATTCGGTTTCCATTAGTTGGGTTATTACTTGCCATCACTTGTTAAGTCCATGGTTAAGTTTCCTTCTTTCTATTGAGTTTTCATTTCCAAATTGCAACCCAAACCCAATTCACATTCGAAACCCAAAACTCACAAACGACACATAAATACAAGCTCGAATCACACAACATCAACTTGCCCTAGGAAAAATACGGCCTGTGGCCCCTTTACTACGTTTTCATATTTTGATTGCAAAATGGGTTTCCAGCATTTATAAATATCTAAATTTGAGACCCACATCCGTGACAGCTCTTTTGGGTCCATCAAATTTTTGGCGTCGTTGCCGGGGATGCAACTAGTTGATATGTTTGATTTTTGCTTGTGTGCTTATGGGCATATCATTTGATTCTATTTTCTTGTGCTTTATCTTTTGTATACGGTTGTTGTCATTTTTCTTGTTTGTTTTGTGACAGGGCTGCAAGATCAAAATGTTTTCACCAGAGGACTGTAAAGAGATCACAAGTGCACTGTTAGAGTTAAAGTTTTGGGTGAATAATGTGAATCAACAAATATCCAATAGGCACTCATCTACTTTTCAGCAACCAAACTTTCAGTTTCAGCAAGGGCAGCCCTATTCAAATTTTCAGCAAACAAATCAGTTTTTTTAGCCACCATTACAACAATTCCAGCAACCACAACAATTCTAGCAGCCACCATAGCAATTTCAACCGCAATTCCAGAGTTTTGAGCAACCATTTCAGCAATTCCAGCACCAATTTCAGCAACCTTATCAACAAGATCAGTCATCTTTTCAAGGAATTCAACAAGGGTACCAAGATAATTTGAATTTTCAGCAACCATATCAATTTCCACAGCAATTTCAGCCATGCAACCAGAATTTTCAGCCTCCATTTCAACAAATTCAGCAAGATTTTCAATCAAGTCAAAATTTTCAGCAAGGGTTCCAACCATTTCAGACTTTTCAGAATCAAAATCAAAGTGGATTTCAACCTTCACAACAAAATTTTCCACCAAATGATCAGAATTTTCAGCCATCAATTCAGAGTTTTCAATTCCAGAATCAGAATTTTCAGCAACCAATTATCCAATCTTCCAACCAACAATTTCAGCCCTATGATCAGAGTTTCCAGAATCATAATTTTCAGCCATCTCCACCAAGTTGTGAACCAACTTTTCAGCAATTTAATCAGCCTATTCAACCGTTTTATCAACCCCCATAATCTCAATTTCAGACTTCATAGCTTACTTACAGTTTTGAGCAGCCTTATGCTACATTTCAAGGCCAACAGGAGTTCCACACCAATCAAGAAGGCTTTGAAAATCCTAATGAGAGTGAGGCTCAACAACAAAGGCTGGAGGAGATGTTTCAACAAGTCCTACAACAACAGCAAAATTTTCAAGAACAACAAAAGCTTTACGACATCGGAGGACGCCTTGGAAAATTGCAAGATCAATTGAATCAGATAAAAGCCCAAAGATTAGAACAATTATCTTCTCAAGCTGCTCTTAATTCTGAGGGGTATGATTGTGATCTAATTTTGGGGAATGAAGAGGTTGTTTCAAGTTTAAACACTCCAGATGCCGAATTTCCTGAAAAATTTCCAGCATCCCATTTTCCCATTCAAAACAGCCCCGTAGTTGATTTTTTATCAGTTCAAGGTGACCCTAGTGCATGGCCAAGTCCTTCTTCAAGTGATCTTGCAAATTTGGTGGAAGAAGAAGAAGAAAACATCAAAAATAGGGCACCTACAACATGCATTCCTCTTGAAGCACCACAGGACCCTTCTCATCTTTTATTCTGTGATGATAGTGTTATTGATGGTCCTAATTTTTTTGATATTGTTGTTGCAGATATTACAGAAGGAGCATTCATAGGAGATGATTCTACAGGTGTAGGGGATTGCACTAAGCCCCAGGGACCACCATAATTAGAGGATGAACAAGAAAGTGTAGGGACTTGCTTGGTGGAAGCAAGAACCCAAGGATCACCTTTTTTAGTTGAGTGTCCACCAGAACCTGAACCTGAAGGGGAGATTGCACATTACCAGGAGGAGCCAATAATTACATCCACTCTTGTAGAACCTCCAGGTATTCTTCAGCACGATCAGGTAAGTATTCCTCCTATTTTTTCTGAAAATTGCATAGAGGTACCTCAAACTGATTTTATTGTTTGTAATACACTTGTGGATACATTTTTTGTAGAAAATAATTGTGAAAAAATCATAGGGGTACCTAGTGCTGAATTTGTTGAATATGAAATATGTTGTGATACATCAGATGTAAATGCTGAGTGTGAAAAATTTTTAGAAGTGCCTAGAATTGATGTTGATTGTTGTGATGAGTCTTTTGATATATCTTATGCTGAAAATAATTGTGAAAAATTCATTGAGGCACCTAAAATTGACGTCATTGGTTGTAATACATTGCTTGATACATCCTTGGTAGAAAATAATTATGAAATTTCTATTGAAGTGCCAAAAATTAATTTCATTATTTGTGATGAGTTTCTGGATGCATTTTTTATAGAAAATAATTGTGAAAAATTCATTGAGGCACCAAGAATTGATTTCATTGGATATGATGCAGTTTTGGATACATTTCATGCAGAGACTGATATTATTTCATTTCTTTCTTCCGCTGCACGCTTGAGAGAGGTATTACATTGTTTTGCAGGGTCGAGAAGACTTCTGGAGTGGGTGCTCCATCTGAACAGACTCCAGCCTCCTGGAAGAACTTTCAAAAGGCATCAAGAAGGAGGAGTTGATTTTACTCTAATTCGAAGCACTCCACCTCTTACATGGGTCTTGTACCTAAATCGCCTGCGGCCACCGGAGCATTTTTCTGTAAAGTTCAAGTGTGGGGGAGTCCTAATTCTCTCAGCCACCCATACTCCTCCACTACCACGATGGAGGCTACTTCTTGATAGACTCCGTCCACCAGAAATAAAGGGGAGTTTGTTCTTTCTTGTATTTTCCTTTATTGCATTTTTCACTTTTAAATTGAGTCCTTGCTAATAAATGTGTAAGTAGAGTAGAATGACTAGGAGTCATTGTAAATACCATGTTATTTCTTTTAGCACTTTTTCTTGCATGATTAGGAATAAATGTATCCCTTTAGGTTGTCTTCATGTCATTTTAGAGTCTTTTAAAAATAAATTAAATTTGGTTGTTAAAACTTAAGGTTTAAGCTCATGGATGAATTCTTGGATGCTTGAGTACTACTTGGTTTTAAATTCTTAATTGAGGACTTGAGATGAATTAATTTTGCCTAGTGAGAATTAGCCTTATATTTGTGACACACATGTTATTGTACTCTAGAACTTGGTTTGATTCTTTCAAAACCATATTTCAATGATTGGATCATATTTATAGAAGCTAATCAATTTGTTTCCCTTTCTATACCAATTTTTGGCAATTATCATGTTCATTCCATTTTTCTTTACTTATTTCCTACTCTTACCCTTACTTTTCTATGGACTTGTTGTTTGGGATGTTTCTTAATGCTACTTTGCCCGAGACGGACAAAGATTTAAGTGTGGGTGAGTGACTAGTATTTTGGTATCAAGGAGGCATTTTGTGTCAAAAAGAAAAAAAAAATTTTGCAATTGGAAGGATCAAAGTAAGTTAAGTTTGGTATCAAATTCAAGTGGGAAGAAGTGAGCAAGGATTGAAAACAATTGAAGATTAGTGATCATCATTTGAAGATCCAAGGAAGTTGAACCTCAAGTTGAATTTGGGTGAAGCAAATGAGATGAAAACAGAAAAAAAAACAACAAATCCAAGTGGCATGCAATGAATGAAAGTAAAGATGTGAGCAAAATTTTTGGGCAGAAATGTGTTGGACTTGCAGTTTTCCTTTGCTTGTAGTTTTCCTTTGCTTGCAGTTATCCGAAACATCTTCATAAATGTTGAATTGGAGCGGGACAGAACTGAAACAGATGTAGAAATCTGTGCCTTTTCAAACAAAGAAAAAAATCTGTATCAAAAAGGAAAGAAGTTGATCGGCCACATCATGTTGCAGCTGATTGCAGCTAAAATCTGTATCAGATTTTATCAAACAGGAAGTGCAGATCAGGAACAGCATGTTAAAGACTGGATTGAAGCAGAAAATGCAGAGAATTCTGTGCCAAAAGAAAAATCTGTGAAGCATGATTTGGTTAGCAAAGCTAGGATTAAGAATTGGGAAGTGGAATTGGGAAGTTAAGATCAGCAACCCTTTGTTGAAAGTCTGAAATATAGCTGTGCAAAATCAGAATTGCTGAAGTGCAGCTGTGAAGATCAGAAATTGGTGGATTGCAACTAAACTGAATTTGCTTGCAGCTGTACTAATCTTAATGATGCAAGGGCTACTGACAAGTATTAAGAGAGACACCTTCACCAGCCATCAGAATTTTGGAGAGCAGTGAAGCTGAGAATGCAAGCTGAGAATGCAGCTAGGAAAGAAAAAGAAAAAAAAATCAGTGTCAAAAAGCTGAGAATGCAGTTTGTATCAAGATGAGGCTGAACTTTGGGTTTTCAAGGCTGTGAATCAAGGAATGAAGCACATGAACGTGTCAAAAAGTGTCAAGAGCATTCATTGCTGATCAGGACAAAGGAAAATTGAGGCTGCTGGGAGTTTCGAAGCAGAGCAGGAAATGGAAGGAAGTTGGCTAAAATTCAACTTGTTGAGCAGAATTTTCGAGTGGAATACTTTAAGTGCTCAACTACTTCTAGATGCCAACTGATATGAAGAAATTAGAGTTTTGTAAGATCTGATATGCTCCATTAGAAAACTTGAGAGCAGAGAAAAAAAAAAACAGAAAACAGTTTGAAGAATGAGAAAAACAAAGAAACAAAGTTGGCACACAAAATTGGAGTTTCGACACCATGAAATCAAGTGAAGTTTTTCTCATCCAAATTAAAGTTTTATTCCATTTCATTTCTGACCTTACAAGAAAGAAAGAAAGAAAGAAGAAAAAGAAGAATGAGAAAAGAGAAGCAAGCAAAGTTGGCACGAAAAAGAAAATTGGCACAAAGGATCTTTTCATCGAATTTTTGAAGGGCAAGGCAAAAGTTTTACTCCACCATACTTTTGATATCACTAGAGGACTGTAAAGAGGGGCAAAGCACATTGGAAACATTCTTGAGCAACCAAGTCTTCCACTCCATCCATTTTTTATTTTCTTGGCTCTTACTCCATTTCTTACAATTTTCCATGTTTTCACTTGTTTTTGTAGATGTTGATCCTAATTATGAATAATGGTGGAGAGTAGACAATAAGCAAGCCTATGGTAGTGCAAGAAGCATGTGTGTTTGAGTGAGCTCCACTTCCATCATCAACTTAGAACTTAAGGAGAGAACCACCAAAACTTCCCTTGAAATGCTAGTGAGTTAAATTCATCTCAATGAATCATGATGGATGAAAAGGCTAAGTTGTTGATTTAAGGACGAGATACTAATCCATAGAGCTTAGATTTTGGAGAATTGACAACCTTAGGTAATTTCTTTTCATTTGCTTCTAATTATGCTTAAGAAAATCTAGGGGATACATACTTAGTAGTTTCGCGAGACGCTCAAGCTTGAGTGTGGGGGAGTTGATAAGTACCATTTTATTGATTATTTTAGTTGCTAAAATCCAAGTTTGACCCATGTTTTTCTTGTTTAATTGTGAATTTACCCTAGGTTTTAGAATTTGCTTTTATTTTGGACTTAATTGCAAATCTGCACATATTTGGATTATTTGGCCACTAAATTTTTGATCTATTTTTGTAGGCATGAAAGGATCATGGACCTAGGGCATACTGGGTCAAACTTGAGTCGGAAGTGGACCCGGATCGAGTTATCAAGCTTCGGATTAATCTGGGCCGTCCGATTCAAATGCGGCTAGATCTGAGCCATCCGGGGCCATCTGAAGCAATCCAAGATTGGGTTAGGGCTGATCAAGCACTCTGATCAAGATCTGAAGGTTTCATCCCAATCAGAGCTCATTCAACCGTTGGATCAAGCTCGGAGGGCTCTAAGCTGTCCATTCAAAGATTAGGTTGATCTGGACCATCCGTTGCAAATCTGGAGGATCCGAGCAACCACGAGGCAGATCCTGACCCTTGATCAACATCATCAATGTTTGGTTCAGATCATATGAAGATCAGCCATTGGATATTCTCAAATCAATCTGGGTCGTCCATTGTTAAGTATTTAATCAAAATTTCCTCAGCCTTCAGCGTCGTCGTGTCTTCCTCGCCGCAAAGTTTTCTTCTTCAGTTCTTAAGTTTTTCTTCAGTAGTTCTTCAATCCAAGGGGCGCGACCCCTCAATTCTTTGTTTAGATCGAGTCCTAGGTCGTTGGGGAAGTTTCTCGGTGAAGTTCCAGCTTGAGAATTGCCCAAGAACAGAGTTGTTGTGAGGTTTCCGTGGCTCTGCTGTTTGAAGCTTTTGATCTCAGCGCACTCCATTTCCATCACTCGGAGCTATCTGAAGGGGTTCCCTAGAGTGCTCTGACCATCCCCGAATCACCATCACACTTGGACGCAGCGAGATTGAAGGATTCGAATGGAAAATTCAGATTGAGCAGAAGTTGAGCTGGGATTGAATCACAGAGACAGTTTCCATCGATTTGTGGAGCTTACGGGTTTGAGGCTTGCCCTTGCGTGACGAACAAGGAGTACTTGAGCTAGGGAAGGGTTGAGGATTAGTTTACTTAGTGTTTTTCAGTTATTAGTTGTAGATTTCGATTTCTGCAATTTAGTTTCAGTTTTGAATTTTCGTACCAGTTTTGTTGAATTGGTTTTGCAATTATCAGCTGTTAATTCCTGCACTTGTAGTAGATAGATGCTTGTTTAGTTGACATTGAATTTGATTTAAGTTTGTTTTGAATTTAGTCTCAATTCTGCAGTTTTGTGTAGCTGTGTGTAGCTATCAGTTTGCAATCTGCATGCTAGTTTTATTACTGATGTTGCAGTTTCTTTCAATTCAGTTTGTGCCCAGTTTAATTCCTGAATTAGAGATAGCTGTTAGTGTGTTAATGCACTTAGATTAGCTTACTTAGCATCAGCATCGTTTCTGAATCCAACTTTATTTCCTTAATTTTGTTCAGTTTGTTCCGTGCCACTCCCAGTTTGTGTATCAACACTGGTTTTTGTAAGTCTCAGCTGTAGATCTGAATTGTGTGCTAGTGAATCTTGAACTTCTCAATCTCGTCTTAGTAGTGGCTGCAATTCCTGCAGCTTTGTTTGTTGATCTCAGCTCTCTATTTTCAGTTCTTAATTTCTGCACATCCATTGTTCTGAAACTTAGCTTCATGTCCTGCATTTCAAGTTGTTAGTTTCTGTTTTTGTATCAAGAAAAGATTTATCATGGATTGGTGTCAAGTAAACTCAGTGTTTAGTTAATTGCTGCACTTGATTTCAGGTTCTATCTGCGTTTGATCGATTGCTGAAATTTGACATACAGATTCTGCAATTTGCTGCACATGTTGCATATCAGTTCTTCTTCTGCATTTCTGCTCAGAATTTTCCTTAGCGTATCAAGCTCTGTAGTGTGTGTCAGTTCCTTCTTTTGAATCTCTGATCTGTGTATCAAACCGGCTTAGTTTCAAACATTCTGAATTAACTTTGCAGTTTGTTAAATTTGCATAGCAATTAATCTCAAATGCTGAATTTGGTTTTCAATATATGTATCAGTCTTTCCTTACGTGCCAACGACAATTGCTGCTCTTACATTTGCATGATTAAAGTCTGCACTCTATTTGTTTGTTCTCATTCAATTGCTTCTCATCAAAATAGTTTCACATCAATTTACAACTTTGAATTCAGTCAAGCTTTCGGCACATAGTTCTCTACCATTATTCCCTTTGTGCGTATCCAAGTGTTTTAATTGCTTGAGGTGTATCCAGTTAAGTTTTGGCTTGAGTGGTGATGGTTTAAGTTTAAATCAATTTGTAGTGTATTCTTGCAATTGAAATCAGATCTGTTTTTTTCCAAAATTGTGTGAGTGCCTTGATTCGGGTTCCGTTAGTTGAGTTATTACTTGCCATCACTTGTTAAGTCCATGGTTAAGTTTCCTTCTTTCTATTGAGTTTTCATTTCCAAATTGCAACCCAAACCCAATTCACATTCGAAACCCAAAACTCACAAACGACACATAAATACAAGCTCGAATCACACAACATCAACTAGTCCTAGGAAAAATATGACATGTGACCCCTTTACTACGTTTTCATATTTTGATTGCAAAAAGGGTTTCCAGCATTTATAAATATCTAAATTTGAGACCCACATCCGTGACAGCTCTTTTGGGTCCATCAGCATCCCACTGATACTTCATGGCCCGACGAAGAGTCTTGAAGAAAGGCAGTCCCCGCTCGGCGGATTGGGAGATGAACCCAGACAACGTCGTGATCCTCCTAGTGAGCCTCTGTGCCTCCCTCAGATTTCGCGGTGGTGGCATGTCAAGCAGCGTTGGACCTTGCTTGGGTTGGCCTCAATACCTCTCTTGGTCACAATGTACTCGAGGAATTTCCCACTCCGTGCTCCTAGAAAGCACTTGGCCGGGTTCAATTTCAGCCCATATCTGCGTAAGGTACAGCAAGTTTCCTCGACATCTTGCACCAAAACGGCCGCTCGGGCAATCATGATTAAAATGTCATCCACATAGTCGTCTATATTCCGCCCGATTTATGCTCGGAAGACCTTGTTCATCATGCGTTAATTGTTGGTTCGTGGATTCCTGGTTTCTCATAGGAAACCTCTCCATATCCCCGGATTAAATTTTTTTTAATCCGAATGGAGAACTATTTCCCAAACAACTGACTCATCATCGTGCTAACCGATTCGAGTGATCGCTTGAACAAACATATTGTTCTAGCAATCAAACTCGTCCAACTGATTAGACGCAGAATAGACGATGAGTGGATCACCAGTTTTTGTGTTTATCATCGGGGTCCATGACATAAAATAATTATCAACATGAAATAATGAACATATGATAATTAAATAACAAGATCAAATGAAAGGAACCAAAACAAGAAGTTATACCTTCCCGTTTACCTCGCGATCTTCTATTGTATGACCCAACCTCCTCTTGGACATCGTGTGGGCGACGATCTGCCAAGAACCGAAGTCACCAAAGCCACCAATGCAACACCTTCATTCTCCCTAGCTTGGCCGAACCCCTAGAGGGTCTCCCCTTCCTCTCCTTGTAGCCACGGGAACCCTAACCTCCAAGGAGGTTGCCGCCGGCCACCAAAGGATGAAAAGCTCCTTCTCTTGCTTGTGTCGCCACCAAGAGAAGTAGAAGAAGAGGAAGAAGAAGATGAAGAAGATGAAGAGGAAGAAGAACACTTGTTCTTCCTTGAAACACAAGCCGTTGCCTACTTCTCTTCCTTGCTCGCCGTCGGCCACCTTCAAGGCGCCGCCTACTCCCTTCTCCACTTGCTGCCGAGACTTCCAGGGAAGAAGAGAAGAAAAGGGATGAAGAGAAGAGGAAGAAAGGATGAGTTTCTTCCTTCCCTCAGCCCTTGCGCCACCTCCCTTCTTTTCCTTAGCCGCCGGCCACAAGCAACCCTAAGAGAGAGAGAGGAAGAGAGGAGAGAAAAGAGAGACCCTAGGGTTGTGTTATGTGTTAGATGGCTTGGTCTCATGACTCCATGAGGTATATATAGGCTACAATAGGGACCATGAGGAGGAGTTGGGTCTTGGCCACCCAATGGATCAAGGCCCGATCCATTAATGATGATCCATTCCACTAGAGGATAACCATTGATCTACCTCACCAACCCCCATATTTAAATATTGGCTCCACCTATTATGAGTACAAGAACTCCCCGTGGTTAAAATATCGAATGTCCGTTAATTAATTAAATTACTGACATTTTAATTAATTAACATCAAACTACATGAGTAGTACCACTCAACCTTATCATCATGTTGGACCAAGTCCACCTGCAGGATTTAACATGATGAGCTTTATGAGCTCCTCAAGGGGACATCATCAACCTGACTCACCAGGACACTGTTTCCTTTCTATAATCAACGACACACCATGTAAATAATATTATTTCCCAATTTACTAGACGTATTGATTTAACCAATAAATCTCACCCATTGGTAAATCAATGAAATAAATATTAAATACATGTGCCCGTTATTATATCGGGATTAAGAGCATGTACTCCATAATATCTGAGGTCTGATTCAATTATATAGTCAGTAT
The DNA here is from genome assembly GCA_024364735.1 of Boesenbergia rotunda. Lineage (NCBI taxonomy): Eukaryota > Viridiplantae > Streptophyta > Magnoliopsida > Zingiberales > Zingiberaceae > Boesenbergia > Boesenbergia rotunda. The sequence continues at coordinate 97,986 of JAGFNQ010003064.1, read as the reverse complement.
AAATTGAGTCATCTCTATATCGGTCCTGCTCAATACACACAAAGTGTACTAGTGTAATTCTATAGTCAAGATAAACCAATACCAAATTACACTACAACCATGCCAATGGTTTGTCCAAAACTATCTAGTTTGTAAGCCTCGACTTATACTCTATAAGGGACTGATAACATAATCTTCTGTGTGATACCACACACCATGTTATCTACAATGTAAAGTATTAGACAATATGCACATAAATAACCAATAAATATGCAAACAGTGACATGTGATTCTCTTTCATAATTTAGATGTCCATACAAAAGCTAGGCTTTTAGTATACATCCTAACAATCTCCCACTTATACTAAAAGACTATGCTGCCCTCACAATGTCATACATCTGACTCCCATATCCTCCACATGCCTATCAAAAGCTTTCGCTGAAAGGGCCTTAGTGAAAGGATCTACCATGATATCCTCTTATGTAATCTTGGCGACAACAACTTCTCCTCGCTTTACGATCTCTCATATCAGGTGGTACTTGCGCTTTATGTGTTTACTCGCCTTATGGGCTCGTGGTTCCTTCGAGTTTGCAACTACACCATTATTGTCACAATAAATTGTGATAGCTCTAGGCAAACCAGGAATCACATCCAAGTCTATCAAGAAGTTCCTGAGTCATACAGCTTCCTTGGCCGCCTCAGAGGTTGCCACATACTCAGCTTCCTTGGTGGAGTCCGCCACGCATTTCTGCCTGACACTCCTCCATACTATGGCTCCACCTCCAAAAGTAAACACATACCTCGAGGTAGACTTACTTTTATCCCTATCTGATTGGAAGTCAGAATCCATGTAACCTACAGGGAGTAATTGATCTGCCTAGTAAACTAACATATAATCCCTAGTCCTTCTCAGGTACTTTAATATATGCTTTACCTAGTCCAATGTCCCTATCCTGGATTACTCTGATATCTACTAGCCATGCCCACGGTAAAGTAGATATCCGGTCTCATACATAGCATAGCATACATGAGACTTCCTACAGTCGACGCATAAGGAACTGCCTCATCTCCTCTATCTCCTTTGATGTTTTATGACACATCTCCTTAGATAAAGGAACTCCATGCCGAAGAGGTAGAAATCCTTTCTTGGAGTTTTTCATGCTAAAATGGGCTAGGACAGTGTCTATGTATGAAGCTTAAGATAAGCACAACTGTTGGTGCAATTTGCACTAATAGTTAAACTTAAGTTTTGATGAATGACAAATAGGATAAAGTTAGGCTTGCCTTTGGTTTTGGCCTCTTTTCTAAGTGTGCAGGGTTGAAAGACTTAGGACCTAACACTAGGCTGAACTCCAGGGTGGTTGAGTCCTGGTTGGAAGTCCAGTTGGGTGCGCGAGGCCTGACAATTGGCTGAAGCCCAAGTTGGTTGAACCTTGGCAAAAAGACCAGGGTGGTTGAGCCCTGGCAGGAAGACCTGGTGGGTTAAGAAGTGGAGTAGAGCTGCACGAGGTAAGTAAGATAAGTCACTGGAGGAGTGAACCAGTGAGGACGGGTCCTATTTTAGGACTGTAGGTGCGGTCCAACTTAGGCCCATTTTGGTGACCTTGGTTGAGTCCTGGTTAAATCCTTATCCAGGTTTGGACGGGGTCTAATTAACTCTAAATGCATTCTTATCTTAGTTCATTGCATTAACTCTATTTTACAGGTTTTATTTGATATGTGAACTAATTAGAATTTGTAGGTAAATTTTACAAAATTATTCCTCATTTAAAGCCTCGGTGGAGGATAAACTCTCATTTAAATTATTCGTATTTCTTATGTTATTTAAGAATAAAATTACTCCTACTAATGATAAAATATTATTCTGTACGAGAGTTTAAACTTTATTTAAATTATTTTTTTAAGTGAAGCAAAGGAAAGAAACGTTATCTTCTTTGAATTATCCCAAAGAATAGCTTGCTGATGGATAAAATCTGGGCTGAGAAGATCATGCATCGGATTGAATATTGGCAGCTCGAGGCACTATAAAAAGAGGCAAGCGAGCCCTCTAACAAGACAAGTTTTTTTCTCTGGTTCAAGCTTTGGCGCACTCCTGCTTCCACGCTCCTCTACTGCGGTTTGGGCTTTGACTCGACGCTGTCCGACCGCTGCCGGAAGATCGCTCCCAACACCCAAGCTGCTTCAGATTATCTTAAGTGTTGGGTAACGCATTTTTAATTGTTCTGTCTGCACTGAAATTATTTAAGGGGGAAGTGTAGGGTTGTTACACTTTCGCCCAATCTTGTATTCGAATCGCTCTACCGGGAGTTTACCGGTAGAGGATTTTAGTGGATTGCCCACAGGAAAGGTTCAAGGAGCCTGGTCCTTCAAGTAGGAGTCGCCGAAGGCTCCGAACGAAGTAAAACTCCTCGCTTATTTTTTATTGTTTTTCGCTTTCGTGTTTCGTTTTAATTCATCCGCCATGCACGTTTTTCAAAGCATCGTACGATTTTCTGTCGACTCTGATTTTAAAATGTAAGTTTTAAAAGTCACATGATTCACCCCCCCCTCTCACGTGCATCGGTCCTACAACAACATCCTTTTCTTGCGATCCCTTATAACATTGATCCCAAGGATGAGCCCTGCTTCTCCCAAGTCCTTCATATCAAATTGTTTGGGCAACCATACCCTTACGTCTGATAATACTTTGACATTGTTGCTAATGAGCAAAATATCATCTACGTATAATATAAGAAATACCACTACGTTTCCGTCACATCTCTTGTATACACAAAACTCATCTGGACTTTGAATAAATCCATATAACTGGATTATCTCATCAAAGCAGATGTTCCAAGATCGTGAAGCTTGCTTCAATCCATAAATGTGTTAGATCGTATTTGGCTTGCTAGAGGGGGTGAATAGCAAATTTTGACTTTCTACCTACAACGTTAGCGTGCGCAAGCGGAAAACTAAACAATAAAACAAACAAAGCTAACGCAAACCTATTTACGTGGTTCGGAGATGAAGCTCCTACTCCACGACAGTCCGTGAGGTGGACGATCCCTTGATCCTTCGGTGGATCACTCCCTGGATGCCCTCCAGCTAGCTCGTGTTGCTCCTTGTGGGTGGAGAAACCTCGCCACAATCCCGAACACACTTTCCGAGCACTAAGACTACTAATGAGCTCTAACCAAACTCATTTCGTCAACTCTTTCCCAGCCAACCCGAGCTCCTTTAAATAGAACTCAAGACTTGAAAGAGCCGCTACCAGTCGACTGCTCCCAAGGCAGTCGACTTCCCCCACCCAAATTCGACCGTTGCAAGCCCAACGTTCGAATTTCTGGCTACTACCAGTCGATTGCCCTACAGCAGTCGAATGATCTTTCTGCCTTGTTTATCAGTCGACTGCCTGGGGCCCAGTCGACTGCCACCTAGGTTTTTCCCTTCCCGAGTACATTTCTCTCCGCACTCGACCCCTAGGATTTCCCCGAGTATATTCCCTCAGCAATCGTACCCTCACGACTCAGCTGACTCTTCACCAGCAGCCTTGACTATTGTCTTCGCACCCTCTTCGTCTTCGGCCCTCGTCCCTCGGATGCGCACACAAGCCTCCAGCTTGCCTCCATGCCATCCTTCACATATGCCTCAAAGCACGCACCCCTCGGCTCATCGTCCCTGCTATCCATGGTCCCTCAGGTGCACACAAGCCCACGGCTAGCCTCCATGCCACCCTTCACCATATCTGAAGTCGTCCAGCTAAGTTAATATGTGTAACCTGCAAACCTGCACACTCACATACACATATTAGATCACAAGGGTAAACCTAACTTAAACCCTTTGCCCAAACATCAAAACACATAGTCACTCCGGACCATAGATTGCCCCAACAATCACCTCCTTTTTGATGTTTGACAATATGTTTAAGTTAGGGAAAATAAATAGAAAAACACAATGCTAACAATCATTTGGACTTACGTTGCCAAGGCTACACCTTGGACTTATATCGTCAATGCATATGCAATGCAATCATTCATGGATCCGATCCTAAGGCATCCCCACACCTAACCTCCCCAAGTTAGTAATATTTACCAAAACAGACTTTTTAAAACCTTCCCAAGGCTCCCCCTACATTGGACTTACAAAGGTTTTTTAAGAACCTCTCTAAGGTTCCCCTTACGCCAAGAATGGAGCAACAATGCTCCCCCTTTACCTAGGCTTCTCCTAAACCTAGGGTTTCTCACAAAAGCGTATTTGGTTTCCCAAATTAAACTCAACACTTCTCCCCCTTTGCCATACATCAAAAAGATCCAACAATTTCCCCCTTATTGGACTCTTTTACCTCTAAATGATTATGAACACAGTGTACTAACCTCTCACAAGGTTCCACACTTGTTTCACATCATTCGGACATTTTTCCAATGGCTGAAAACCCAAATCAGCCTTTACCAGTCGATTGGTACAGTTACCAGTCGACTGACACTTCTGAAACCTTAATTTTCAGCTTTCTGAACCATTTTCAGAAATGCGCCAAAAATTTCACAAATCTCCAAAAATTCCCAAATTTTATGGAGAGGTTTGTGGTACCCATATCTACTTGGGAAAAATACATTCAAAAATGTATCCATCACCATTCCCAAGATTGACATAAAACCCAAAACTAACTAAATAGTTCAATTAAACATTGACCTAAAGTCCTAGTTTTGGTTTCCTCTTGATGTCATTGCCCATACCAATCCACAATGCATCCCTAGCATTGATTTATATGACATTTATACATCAAAAACCAATTCTCATGCTTTATGACCCCAATGTCATATTTCCATGCATGAAACACATATCCTACGTGCCAAAACTCAAGAATTAAGACTCAAGTCCATCTCCAACTCTTTTGGCACACTCCATGGTCCATCTAGACCTCTAGGAGAACACATCCCGAGATCCATTTACCATATATCCCAAAGGCTCCTAGAGCTCCCCCTTGAGCTCTTAGCCCTAGCCACCTCCTTAGGTGACTCAACAAACACTAGGCCACACCAGTGTACCTCCAGTGACTCTTGGCCTACAAACCTAACCTTCTTAACCTTAGACACCTTGTCCTTGGTTAAGTCCTTTTTCTTTCCTTTTGATGACATCCCCTTGCCATTCTTGGACTTCCACTCCTTGCCATAATCATATGCTACCCTAACATATTTCTTTCCATTGGCATTGGAGACTTTAGATCGGTATCCCAACCCCGATCTATCATTGTTGGGGTTTAGATCACCCAACATCATATCTAAACCCTTAGATCCAACCGTGAATCTTCCTAGGGGTTTCTCCAATTTATCAAGTCTTGCCCTCAAAGCTTGATTTCTCCTTTCTAGATTTTTAACCCTAGAATCCACATGTCCACCTTGGACATTCCTAGACCTACCCATCTTTCTAGGCATATGTCTCCCCTTCTTGAGATTCATGCCTTGATCCTTAGGTATAAAGGTCTTGGGTTTATCATGATGCATGATCTTTCTAGGGTTTTGATCTACCTTGTTAACCCTACTCCTATCATGATATTTAAATCCAAAGTTGTTCTTAACAAGCATATAAGAATTTGAAATTGGATTTAATTTTAAACAAGGAATTACCTTTCCTTTTACCTTTGAAGCTCTCCCTTCACTTGAGCTCCTTTTCTTTTCCAATTTCTCCCACTTCCTCAAAGGTGTCATTTTCTTGATTTCACCTTTCTTTGGGCACTTAGTGTGGTAGTGTCCACGTGAAGCAAATTATATGCTTCGTATCCTTCTTTGCTCCATCCCTATCACTTATGTTAGTTTTTAAACTATTTGAATTCAGTTTAAGGTGTACCACCTTTTTCTTACCCAATGGACACTTGTCCTTGTAGTGTCCTCTTCCATTGCACCCAAAGCAAATGATGTGATCTTTTGCCTTTGCTTTGTTGGATGTGGGAGCTTCTTCTTGCTCCGGCATTGAGGACGGTCTCTTCTCCCCCTCAATCCTTGAAGTGGAGATATATTCTTCTTCTCTTGATGAAGTGGATGACCTTTCACTATCTTGTGTCACTTCACTTGATGATGATGATAATTCTTTTTCTTTTTGCTCTTCTTGGACCATTTGGCTTGTCTCCTTGGTCTCTTCCAACATTTGAGCTCGGGTAGGGTTTTCATGATATTCTCCCATCTTGATCTATAGCTCATATGTGTTTTCATATTTACCTACATCACTCAATACATTATTAGGCAAAATGCTAAGTAATATCGAAATTACCTTCTCGTTTGCCTTCAATTGACTCCGTTGCTCTTTAGTCCAATATCTAGGTCGAAGCTTCTTTCCGTGCTTATCCTTTGGAATCTCGAAGGGCTCTTCTAGAACCATTATGCATTCCCACTCCATTCCAAGCCAAGTCTTCATTCTTGTCCTCCAATAGTCAAAGTCTTCATGATCATAAAGAGGTGGAGTGTTGATATCATCCCCCAACTTGTCTTCCATCATATTTTCCTCTAGCTTGTGCTCTTTTGGCGGTGATTCCAACGAGAGCGGACCTTCGCTCTGATACCACTTGTAAGATCGTATTCTCCTTGCTAGAGGGGGGTGAATAGTAAATTTCAACTTTCTACCTACAACGTTAGCATGCGCAAGCGGAAAACTAAATAATAAAACAAACAACGCTAACGCAAACCTATTTACGTGGTTCGGAGATGAAGCTCCTACTCCACGACAGTCCGTGAGGTGGGCGATCCCTTGATCCTTCGGCGGATCACTCACCGGATGCCCTCCGGCTAGCTCATGTAGCTCCTTGTGGGTGGAGAAACCTCGCCACAATCCCGAACACACTTTCTGAGTACTAAGACTACTAATGAGCTCTAACCAAGCTCATTTCGTCAACTCTTTCCCAACCAACCCGAGATCCTTTAAATAGAACTCAAGACTTGAAAGAGTCGCTACCAGTCGACTACTCCCAAGGCAGTCGACTGCCCCCACCCAAATTCGACCGTTGCAAGCCCAACGTTCAAATTTCTGGCTACTACCAGTCGATTGCCCCACAGCAGTCGAATGATCTTTCTACCTTGTTTATCAGTCGACTGCCTGGGGCCCAGTCGAC
>JAGFNQ010003064.1:52286-86990 GCA_024364735.1 Boesenbergia rotunda | reverse complement strand
GTGGAATTCTGGAATCATTTGAACCTGGTTCATTTGATACATGCGAATCATGCTTAAAAGGCAAGATGACCAAATTACCCTTTTCCGAAAAAGGTAAACCAGTGGGAGAATTGCTTGGTCTAATACATACTGATGTATGTGGACCAATGTCAACTCTTGCACAAGGAGGCTATAGCTACTTCATTACCTTTATCGATGATCACTTACGATTCGGGTATGTGTTCTTAATGAAACACAAATCTGAAACTTTTGAGAAATTCAAGGAGTTCAGAAGTGAAGTAGAGAAACAGCTTGACAAAAGTATTAAAATACTTCGATCCGATCGGGGTGGTGAATACTTAAGTCAAGAGTTTCAAGATTATCTTAGGGACAATGAGATATTGTCTCAATGGACTCCGCCATATACACCACAGCACAATAGTGTATCTGAGAGGCGTAACCGAACCTTGATGGACATGGTTAGATTTATGATGAATCATGCAACTCTTCCAAAATCCTTTTGGGCCTATGCGCTTAAGACAGCTGTTTACTTACTAAACAGAGTCCCGACCAAGGTAGTCTCTACTACTCCATATGAGACGTGGAATAGTAAGAAACCTCATTTATCTCACCTAAAGATATGGGGTTGTCCTGCTTATGTAAAGCGGACTGTATCAGACAAATTGGATGCTAAGTCTGATAAATGTCTATTTATTGGATACCCTAAGGAAACGAAAGGTTACCAATTCTATCATCCCTTGGAACAAAAGGTGTTTGTTTCAAGGCATGCCGTATTTCTAGAAAAAGAATTTCTTTTACAAGAAAACAGTGGAGTAGCATTCAACATGAAGAAGTTCAAGAAACTCCAATAGACATTACAGAGACACCTAGTCTAGACCCACAACCAATAACTCATAATGATGAGCTATCAGTTGAACCTAAAACGACACCACTTCTTCGTAGGTCTAATAGGACACGCAATATTCCAGAGAGATACGGATTTCTCATAAGTGAATCGAATGACGTGTTACTCATTAACAATGACGAACCTATCAGTTATGAAGATGTTCTGAAAAATTCAGAAAGGGATAAGTGGCTTGAAGCCATGAAATCAGAAATGGATTCCATGTACAACAATCAAGTATGGGACTTGGTTAACCCACCTGAAGGATTAAGCCCATAGGGTGCAAGTGGGTTTTCAAGAAGAAAACCGACATGGAAGGTAATGTTGTTACCTTTAAGGCTAGATTAGTGGCAAAATGATATCGTCAGAAACAAGGAATTGATTATGACGAAACCTATTCGCCAGTAGCTATGCTTAAATCCATTCGATGCTCGTGGTCATAACAGCTCATTATGATTATGAGATATGGCAAATGGATGTGAAAACAACTTTCCTTAATGGAAACCTGCTTGAGGATGTATACATGGTACAACCTGAAGGTTTCACATCGGTTAATAAAACCAAAGTATGCAAGCTTCGACGATCCATATATGGATTAAAGCAAGCATCCAGGAGCTGGAACATCCGTTTTGATGAGATAATCAAAGAGTTTGATTTCTCACAAAATCCTGATGAACCTTGTGTGTACAAGAAGGTTAGTGGGAGTGCAGTCGTATTCCTAGTGTTATATGTCGATGACATATTACTTATAGAAAATGATATATCAGTTTTACAGTCAGTTAAAATTTGGTTGTCCAAAACTTTCTCCATGAAAGACCTGGGAGAAGCAACCTATATCCTTGGGATTAGAATCTATAGAGATAGATCAAAACGGTTGCTTGGTCTTTCGCAATCTACATATATAGATCGAGTACTAAAAAGGTTTAGCATATCGAAATCCAAGAAAGGTTACCTTCCCATCAGGCATGGGATCAACCTTTCGAAGTCTATGTGTCCGCGCACAGAAGACGAGAGGATTTGCATGAATAAGATTCCTTATGCATCCGCGATGGGATCTATCATGTATGCTATGTTATGTACTAGGCCCGATGTATCATATGCTCTGAGCGTCACAAGCAGATACCAGTCTGATCCAGGAATGGATCATTGGGCGGCTGTCAAGATAATCCTCAAGTACTTGAGAAGAACTAAGGATGTGTTCCTAATATATGGAGAAGGTGATATGGTAATACGTGGGTATACAGATGCCAGTTTCCAGACAGATAAGGATGACTCCAAATCTCAGTCCGGATACGTATTTATCTTGAATGGAGGCGCAATAAGTTGGAAGAGTTCCAAGAAAGACACCGTAGCAGATTCTACCACGGAAGCGGAATATATTGCAGCTTCGGAAGCAGCAAAGGAAGCAGTCTGGATCAAGAAGTTTGTCTCAGAACTTGGTGTGGTTCCAACCATTGATGAAGCAATACCAATTTATTTCGACAACAATGGAGCTATTGCACAAGCGAAGAAACCAAGGTCTCATCAGTGATCCAAACATGTGCTTCGCCGCTATCATCTGATCAGAGAGATTATAAGTAGGAATGATATACAAATTGAGAAAATTCCCACTGAAAGAAATTTAGCGGATCCTTTAACTAAGGCCTTGCCTCAAAGCAAGTTTGAGGGTCATGTTAGAGCTTGTGGTATTGGATACGGTAGCGATTGGCATTAGGCCAAGTGGGAGTTTGTTAGTGATATGAGAAAAGTGTCCTAAGGCAATCGCCTTATGATTGTAATAATTTATTTTAATAAATAAATATTCACTATTTGAGTATACATGTTTATGTATTTGATTGAGATCTTAAACTCATTTATTGAATGTCCGCAATACAATTCACAGCATGAGAGAATTTGTGATGAATTCACAACTAGTGATTATCTCTACATGTGCAATTGTGAAGTATTGAAATTGTCCCTAGTCGATGAATTGATAAATACGGACACTATCAATTCTGTTGAGACTAGCATGTGTTATTCTCTAATCAGCTGATTCTCACTAGCTGGGGACATTGGGATGTCCGGAGATAAACATGAATGCTAGTTAAGGGAACTAGTTCATTGGAGTGACTGGCTGTAAAACTTCATATGGTAGTCTACATATAGATATGTCAGTGAAGTTCTTACTACAGCATAAGTGCGATGTTCCTTTAACTTGCGGTGTTCAAGTCATCTTGGTCATGGAGACTTATACTTTGACATCTTAAGCAAGCATCTCCAAGGAGGTGCGGACCCAGGATGATTGGGTATAAGCCGAAGTGTCCGAAGATGTTTGAACAGCCTACAAAGGATTCACCACTACTTGCGAGGAGATGTATACCCGAGGCCTATCGTCGGATTGTTACTTGAAGCCTCTGGCCAGAGCATGAAATGTTCAGAGTATGAATCTCTTAAATACATGAGAGTAATTAGAATCCGTAGGACGAGAAAACGTTACTTGGGCTAGGTGTGACGTAGTCAGCCTAGTGGGGACTGACACACATAGACGATGTCCTGAACCAAGTGGGTATAAGATGGTGAAGGGAATGGGGCATGATTCATTAAAGCTGCTGAAGGGTTTCAGAATAGTTTCTGAGGTCAACCGTTGATCTTTCGATTAATTGGGGATCATGATGTATTACTAGGTTCCACTCATGATCGTTCTATAATTGGTTAATTATAGACGACCAACATAAATCGAAAGCCTATTTAGTCACACGCACTACGAGTAATCTGAGGGATTTAAAACGAGTTGAAAATTGGATTTTCTAATCAAGAGATATTAGGTTTGGTTGAGCCAAACAATAAGTCGAATCTGAATCTTTCAGAGACGCATCAGAAGCGTAAAATGGCTAAGTCTTTTGAAGACTTAATAGATGAATTAAATGAGTTTAATTCATTGGGGCGTGGCTTGGATGGGCCGGCCAAAGAGGGTCTCCACCTCTTTGCTTGGCCGGCCACAACAAAGGGAGAGAACCAAGTTTTTGGTTCAATTTATAAAATAAACCAATTGTGTGGTTTGTTTTATAAAATTATGGATGATATAAATTTTTATATAATAAACCAAGGTTTGGTTTATTTTTCATGGAAATTAAAATGAACCATGGATTGGTTTATTTTATTTTATAAAATCAATCATGGATTGATTTACCATGATAAGAAAATTTATTCCATAAGAAAAAAGGAGACTTGGTCGGATTTTTATCATGAATTAAAAAATGATAAAACTTGGCATGATGGAATAAGTCATAGAAAATTTATTCCATAAGAAAAAAGAGACTTGGTGGTTGAGAGACCACTATATAAAGGACTCAAGGCAAGGCTTGGAAATCAATCGAAGTATTCTTGCCTGGGCTCTCTCCCTCTCCTCCCTTCTTTCTCTTGGCCGGCCACAAGGCTCTTCTCCCTTCTTCTTGTCGTGAGCACAAGGAGAAGCACCGAGGCGACAAAGTTTTTCCGTTGGGACGATCTTCCTCTCCGGCCATTATCACCTTGGGATTGGGCACAAGTCATTTTCCTCCTTCTCGCCGGAATTGTGATTCCGGCCAACCTTGGTAGTGAGTTTTTCCGATGTGATTACTTCTCTCTTGATTTTTCTTGTCGCGTTCTCGGAGAATCTAGTAGTTCTCGAGAACACGAAACTCGTGGCTTTGCGAAGTCATCCCGAAGATACTCGGCGTGGATGTGAATAGAGGCGGAGCTTCCGACAGATGCTTACGGTTGGATCTCGTCCCTTCCTTCGAGTTACGCGAGGTATTAAGTAAATTAGTTTACGTTTCTGCAAAATTTTAAATATATGATCATGTCTACACAAGATAAAGTTGCATGTTTAGATGTGTGGTTAAATAATTTGAGAAATTATTTATGCTAAACCTTCCGCTGCACGTAATTAATTTTAAAATTACGAACCCGCATCCATGTCAACATGCACCCGGTCCCAACACCTCCAAGAAACGAAGTCACTAAGGCAAAACAAACCCTCCTCCTTCTTGCTTGCGCCGGCCAAAAGGAGAACTTCTCCTCCCTTGCACCGCTGGCCACCAACTCCCTTGCGTCGCCGACCACAATGAGATGGTGTACCGACCCAAGAAAGAAGTAGGTACAAAGAAGAAGATGATATAAAACCTTTCTCCCTTCCCTTAGCTTCCTTGTTGCGCCGTCGACCACCAAACTCAAGGAGAAGGTGGCGCCACAACCCTAGCCTCCTTCCCTTTGGTTCCCGCCGGCCAACTTTTACTCCCTCTCAAGCTAGCGTCGGCCAAGAGCAAGATGAAAGGAACAAGAGTATTCTTCTTACCTCCTTGTGCCGCAACTCAAGTGGAGAAAGGAAGAAGAGAAGAGGAGAGGAGAGAAAGTTTTCTCTCCTTCCTCTATACCGCCTACCACCAACCTTAGGAGAGAGAAAAGAGGGAGAGGAGAATAATTAGGTTATGTGGTATGCCTTGGTCTCATGACACCATGGGATATATATAGGCTACAATAGGGACCATATGGAGGAGTTGAGTCTTGGCCACCTAATGGATCAAGGATCGATCCATTAATGATGATCCATTCCACTAAAGGATCACCATTGATCTATCTCACCAACCCCTATATTTAAATATGGGTTCCACTTATTATGAGTACAAAATCTCTCCATGTTTAAGATATCGAATGCCCATTAATTAATTAAATTATTGATAATTTAATTAATTAATATCTAACTCCATGAGTAGTACCACTCATCCTTATCATCATGTCGGACCAAGTCCACCAGCAGGATTTAACATGATGAGCTTTATGAGCTCCTCAAGGGGACATCATCAACCTGACTCACCAGGACACAGTTTTCTTCTATAATCAATGACACACTATGTAAATAATATTAATTTCTAATTTACCAGGCCTATCAATTTAACAAATAAATCTTGTCCATTGGTAAATCAAAGAAATAAATATTAAGTACATGTGCCCATTATTATATCGAGATTAAGAGCATATACTGCATAATAACTGAGGTCTGATTCAATTATATAGTCAGTATAAATTGAATCACCTCTATGTCGGTCCCACTCAATACACACAAAGTGTACTTGTGTAATTCTATGGTCAACATAAACCAATACCAAATTACACTACAATCATGCCAATGGTTTGTCCAAAACCATCTAGGTTGTGAACCTCTACTTATGCTCTATAAGGGACTGATAACATGATCTTCTATATGACACTACACACCATGTTATCTACAATGTAAAGTATTAGACAATATGAACATAAATAACCAATGTAAATATGTAAACAATGATCATGTGATTCTCATTCAAAATGTAGATATTCATACAAAAGTTAGGCTTTTAGTATACATCCTAATAGAAGATGGTTTTAGACCTGACATTCCTACAATTAATTTTATATCAGGTAGAGCTAATAAGAAGAGGTAAACAATAACTATGAGAGAATTCTTTGCTTATAGAATACAAGATAGAGTTGATGAATCTCCTATTTTAATGCAATCAAGGAGACTTTTTCAACAGCTCCTAGTGGATGCAAACACAATGGTTGAATTTGAGCAACTAAGATATTTTTGGTTCAACCAACTAAAATTAAGAATTCATAACTACAATGGCTTACATGAATGCCTTTTATGAGGTGAGCTAGATGTTGCAGCAACGGGCCGGGACAAAGAATTATCCTACCAAGTCTATTTACTGGAGGTCCTCGATATATGTTCAAAAATTGCAAAGATGCATTTGCGATTTGTAAATATGCAGGATATCCAAGTTATTTTATCACCATAACATGCAATGCATATTGGAAAGAAATTAGAAATTTGTTAAGAAAAAGTCATTAAAATTAGAAGATCACCCAGATATTGTATGTAGAGTGTTCAAGATAAAACATGACGCCTTAATCAAGGATTTAAAGGATGGGAATATATTTGGCAAGATATTAGGATGTAAGTTGATTTTGATACCTTTTCATTTTTTTTCCTTTTTTGTTTTGGTCATAACGCACTAATATATAAAAACATGCATATAATATTTATGTTTTTGTAATTTCAGATGCATGTATAGTGGAGTTTCAAAAAACGAGGACTTCCACATGCACATATACTTCTATTCATGCATCCTGAATTTAAGCGTCAATCTCCAGATGACATTGATTAGTTCGTTTCAACTGAAATTCCATATCAACATGAGGAACCAAGATTATATGTTGCAATCCAAAAGTTCTTGGTTTACAAGCCATATGGTTTCCAGAATGCAAACTCTCCATGCATGAAAAATGGTATATGTGTGAAACACTACCCAAAGGAATTCAGGCATCAGCTACATATGTAAGAAGACTTTTTGCAATTCGTTTGATTTCCAATAATATTTCAAGGCCAGAACATGTTTGGGAGAGTTGCTGAATGGAACTTTAAGATGATATTCTATATAGGTAATGATGCATGTTGGACATAAATGGTAAGAAACATTATAATAAATAATCTTTTTAAAAACTCTCATGTAGATTAATACTTTTGTTCTTTTTATCTTTGTGTAGATTTGATTCTAACAAATGATGATGTGAAAAACATAGCACTTGGTGATATAGAAGAGATAATGTAGTTGAATATAATGAAAAATCATTGAAAGAATACCCACCAATACCAATATCATTTGAATTAGATTTTATCCTATTTTATGACAGGTTGATACACGAAGAGTTGAATTTTGATAGAAATGAATTAACTGAGGCTCTAAATTTTGAAAAATGAAATTTTAAAGGGCTTAGTTGTAATTTTCCAAACTTGGAGGGCCTTTATGTAAAATTGCAAAAAAAACTATTTAAAACCCCTAATAGCCCTAACCTCCCTCATCTCCCCGATTCATCTCGAAACCACCCGCCCCCTTCGATTTTTGCACGACGCCGTAGCCCGCACTCACTGCAACCCTAGCCGACGCCACCGCAGCGGTTCCCAGCGAGCGAGCATCGCCGCCCTCCGACCTCTTCTCCTCCTCCTATTCTTTTGCTTCTTCCGCTCTCTCCGGCACACAAGCAAGAGGCGCTGAGCGCCCCTCTCACGCGACAGTACTAGCCTGCCTAGGCCATTGAGGTCAGATCTTAGGGAGTGAGGATTCTTTTCACCGGAGAGGAAGTCTACCTCCTAGTACTCCCTACTCGCGTCGCCGATCGTGGGTTGTAGCTGTTGTATGGTAAATCTTATGTTATTTTTAGGGTTGTTTCAATTTGGTTCAACTTGTGGTTGTTGATACGTGTCCCGTTTATCTACATTGAAATGAGCAAGGGTGAGTAGATCTGTTCCTCTTCGATCTGTTTTGATTTGAATTTGAGAATCCCTGTTTAGGTTGGTTTGATGTGTAGGATGATTGGTGGAAGGGTGAATCTGAAGTTGGTTGTTTTGTTTCTGTTATGTTCATGATGTTGCTGTGAGTAGCCATTGTGATGGTGTATTTTTGTGTTTAACTACTATGATGACTAATATGAATTGTCCTGCTATTGTGTATTAGTTTAATTGGGTTATGTTCATGATTTACTCTTGTTTGGAATTTTAGGTCTGTACATAAGGTTGATGATTGTATTGGTTGTTGTTCAATTAGATGAGGTGAGTTAACTAAGATCAGTAGTGTGGATTGGGGTCAAAGTGATTGACATTGGATTTACTAATTGGATAATTAATTATGTAATTACTTATGTTGAGTAAATGGATTTATTTGAAATCGATCTAAATGTGTGTTGTAAACAGTTGGCTATTTTAATTTCTTATATAAATAGCTAAATTTAGTCCTTGACATAGGACTCGTTCAGTTGATCGTGGAAGGTTCTCGTTTACGGACTTCAAAAATTAAGGCAGGTATTTCTTCTTTGTACTTGAGTAGTTCCTTTTACCTTTAAGCATGACTATTTTATATCTAGTAGGTTGCTTGACCTTATTCCTTGTTGTTTGTTATTTTAACATTGTCGTTGATACTTATTCTTCGTTGATCTTCGAGTATTCAAAATTCGTATCCATACAGTCCCCTGTTGGTTTTCTGTTCTGTAAAGTGTGACGCTTGTACGCGAGTACTTAGAAGTCCATTATACACATATAGGTTTATTTGGCATTAGAAATATCCTACCTAGTAGTGTAGGTGCATAATCATTATTTTCGATTTCTGGTTGGTTGTATTGATGCATCGTTGATGCTTGTTGGATTTTATTGCATCGTTGTTTCTCTGGTTGTTCGTGCATCTTGTTGCATGCACTATATCTGCACGTTGCATACTAAGGACTGGTGGGCTTCCATATGGTTAAGCCGTCTTTAGTCATTTAGTTGCTCGATTCACTCAACCACTTGTTGTCGTGGTAGTTGTTAGAGTGAGAGCAACTGACCTATTATGTCACACATGTTGTAGTTGTAGGCAAGCAGTGACACCCTCACCGTTGTTTTCGAAGTATATTAGAGCTATTGGTGGCTCCCCCTATGTATCGGGGTTTGGAGTGTTGGCTCCCCAGCATCATGTCCACTCAACCACACCTTTCTGTGGTATTTGTTGGAGTGCGTACAGTTGTCACAGCCCTACCCACTCGGTAACACAGATGAGATGTGTTGGCGTCTTGACTGGCGTCAGAGGTGACACATGTCATTGCATCATATGCATTCGTATTTAATTTATGCATTTTCTTGTGTTTGATGCATTTATATGAGCAATGATTGTTGCACTTGGTTGACATGCATGTATATGTTGGATTTATTCTTGTCGCGTTGTTTTATACCTGCTTAGTTGTTATTCGGTTTTATTACATGTTGTTCTATATATGTTATGCACGTTTAGGTTTTCCTATATTCCTTATGGACTGTACTCTGTTGATTCTCTACTTAGTTATCCTTTATTATGCCATCCAATTGTCGACTCATATACCCGCTGAGTCTGCCCGAACTCACCACCCCTTCTTTCTCTTTTTGTTTTAGATAGCAGGTAGTCACATTTCTTGGAGCCAGGAGATGATCCAGTCGCCAGCCCCCAGAGTTGAGTTGTTTTCGTATTTGGTTTAGTTGCTTTATTTTCGGTACTTGGTTTGTTTGCAATTTATTTGTTTATTAGTTATCAGACTGGTTTTGTTATTATTACAGAGATATTTGAGTTCTCGTTGATTGTGATTTCTTTTATGTTTAAGGTGGCTGAGCCACCCATTATCTTTTATGTTGATATAAAACTGCGTGGTGATGCTTTTATTTCCTGTTATGATGGCTGAGACATCTTTTGTGATTAGAGTGTATGTATTAATTCCCTAACTTGTCCGCCGTACAAGGGAGATGCTGCCCGATTTTCGAGTAAGCATGTGCCTCTGGGGTCGTGATAATTTTTGGTATCAGCTCTCGAGTGGTCTAGTGGTCCAAGAATTTCCAGACGTATTTCCAGAGGAGCTACCTGGTTTGCCTCCCAGAAGGCAAGTTGAGTTTATGATCGAGTTGATTCCGGGGACTGCGCCGGCATCAAAGGCTCCGTATTGTATGTTGCCTAAGGAGTTGGACGAGCTAAAGGTCCAGCTTCAAGAGTTGCTTGACAGGAGATTTGTTCATCCTAGTGTATCTCCATGGGGTTCACCAGTTTTATTCGTCAAGATGAAAGATGGTTCTATGAGGTTATGCATCGACTACAGGCAGTTGAATTCTGTGACTATCAAGAATAAGTATCCCCTACCTCGTATTGAAGATTTGTTTGATCAGTTGAAGGATACCTCAGTGTATTATAAAATTAATTTACGGTCCAGATATCATCAGTTGAGGATCAAGGATTCTGATATCCAGAAGACAGCTTTCCGCACCCGGTACAGACATTACAAGTTTTTGATAATGCCATTTGGGCTTACCAATGCTCCTACAGTATTTATGGATATGATGAATCAGGTTTTTATGGAGTATTTGGATCAGTTTGTTATTGTTTTCATTGACGACATCCTGATTTACTCCCGTTCCGAGAAGGAGCATGCGCGCCACCTTCGCATCGTTCTGGAGACGCTCCGACGGGAGCAGTTGTATGCAAAGTTTAGCAAGTGTGCTATCTGGTTGTCTTCTGTGGGTTTTCTCGGACACGTTGTTTCCAGTAGAGGTATCTTCGTAGATCCCCAGAAGATCGAGGTTGTCACCAGTTGGGAACAGCCTAAGTCGGTTCAGGAGGTGCGCAGTTTTCTCGGATTGGCTGGTTATTATCGCTGATTTATTGAGGGGTTTTCTAGCATCGCTTCACCGTTGACACGTCTGACCAGAAAAGGCGTGAAATTTGTTTGGACAGAAGCTTGCGAGACCAGTTTTCAGGAGCTCAATCGGCGATTGGTGTCTGCACCTGTATTGGTGTTAGCTTCAGGCGATGACAGTTTTGTACTCTACACTAACGCATCACATCAGGGTTTGGGTGCAGTTTTGATGCAGCATGGATGGGTACTCTCTTATGCTTCTCGTCAGCTGAAGGAGCATGAGAAGAATTATCCAGTTCATGACTTAGAGCTTGCAACCATTATTTTTGCCTTAAAGATATGGAGACATCATCTCTACGGCGTCACGTTTGATATTTTCACAGATCACAAGAGCCTCAAGTACTTATTCACTCAGAAGAAGCTAAATCTTCGTCAGAGAAGATGAATGGAATTCTTGAAGGATTATGACTGTACTTTTGGCTACCATCCAGGGAAAGCTAATGTAGTTGCAGATGCACCAAGCAGAAAATCCCGGAGTGTTCTGACTTGTCACCGAGTTATGGTCACCGATTTAGTTCAGAGCTTCTCAGAGTTTGGACTGGAGGAGCAGGGTCAGACAGAGAAAGGGTTGTTGGTGACTATGGTTGCTTAGTCTTCGATCAGGACGAGGATCAAAGAGGCTCAGGGTAGTGATCAACATCTGTAGTTCCTAGGCAGCCGGATAGTCTCAGAGCAGCAGACTGACTTTACACGTGATGACGAGGGTATTCTATATTTCGGAGGGAGATTGTGTGTACCTAAGTCACATCCGGTAATGGAGGAGTTGCTTCAGGAGGCTCATCGATCTCGGTTTGCGATACATCCTGGCGGAACCCATATGTACCGAGATTTGAGAAGTTCCTACTGGTGGAACGGTATGAAGAAAGGCATCGCGGATTTTGTTGCTAGATGTCTAGTGTGCCAGTAGGTGAAGGTCGAGCATGAGAGACCTGCTGGGTTACATTAGAAGATCCCAATTCGTGAGTGGAAGTGGGAGCATATCACGATGGATTTCGTTGTTGGATTACCGAGGTCTCGTAGAAGGCACGATGCGATTTGGGTGATCGTTGATCGATTAACCAAATCCGCTTATTTCTTGGGGATTCAGAGGACAGATTAACTGGACATGCTGGCAGAGGTGTACTGCCATGAGATTATCAGACTACATGGTGTTCCTCTGAGAATCATATCAGATAGAGACCCGCGTTTCACTTCGTGGTTTTGGCAGAGTTTGCAGCAAGCCATGGGTACCGAACTTTGATTCAATACAGCATTTCATTCGCAGACGGACGGACAGTCTGAGCATACCATTCAGACACTGGAGGATTTGTTCAGATCTTGCGTTATGGACTTTCGACGCAATTGGTGTTAGTGATATGAGAGAAGTGTCCTAGGGCAATCGCCTTATGATTGTAAACATTTATTTTAATAAATGAAAATTCACTATTTGAGTATACATGTTTGTGTATTTGATTGGGATCTTAAACTCATCTATTGAATGTCCGCAATACAATTGACACCATAAGTGAATTTGTGATGAGATCACAACTAGTGATTATCTCTACATGTGCAATTGTGAAGTATTGAAAATATCCCTAGTCGATGAATTGATAAAAACGGACACTATCAATTCTGTTGAGACTAGCATGGGTTATTCTCTAATCAGCTGATTCTCACTGGCTGGTAACATTGGGATGTCCGGAGATAAACATGGATGCTAGTTAAGGGAACTAGTTCATTGGAGTGACTAGCTGTAAAACTTCATATGGTAATCTATATAGATATGTCAGTGAAGTTCTTACTGCAGCTTGTAACGACCCGCCTTCTCTGCCTTAGACAGATCGTTACTTTTGTCTACTTCTCGACTCTAATGCACGACTAAAAATGCGGAAATCTTTTTTTTTTCTTTTTAATCTATCTAAGAATGATATTCTAACTTAAATAGTCATGCATGATACCATGTCACACTTTCTTTCTCAAAAACTCGTAAGAAAATACTTATTGAAACTTGCCTCGCCCAACTCAGCTTACGGGTATCAGTCGACTGATACTGTATCAGTCGACTGATAAGCCTGAAATCTGGAAATTCAGGTTTCGAAACTTGTTTCAAAAGCCCACCAAACATATAGTTTCGAGCCATATGAAATCATGACACCATTTCTATACTCTATACCAGTTTCCTAAACAATTTAGCCAATCAAAACGAATCCATAAACTTGAAATTAGGACTTTTGCGGAATTTAGCAAGTTATGGAAAATCTACATAGACTTTAAGCTAGAGCTTGTACCAAACTTAACTTCTAACCATTGAAACTCATCACACAAAATTCTGAAACATCCCTAAGGCATTATCAAATGAGAAAGCAACTTTTCTAAACATACTTAAGCAATAAAAACTTGACTCAAAGGGAAATTAATACTATCTTGGCACATGCATCTATTTCTCTACAAAGTATCAATATTCCAAACTACTCACACTTCTACTCATCCAACGCAATCATAAGGATATGTATGCTAAATGGAATGTCATGGAATCTTTACTCTAAGAAATTGAGCATGTAGTACTATCCAAGCTTAAATGTTCGCTAAACTCCATAAAGCAAGAACTTGAAATTTGCATAAACTAAAACATTGTAATTCAAATAACTAAATTGTCTCGTCTCAAGGATCTCTCCAAAATCAGCCACCACACACACTTTACTCAGCACCGCCTCGTCGCCTTCCTTCAGAATTGCTTGCCTTTACCTTTATCTGCAGTAAGAGGAAATGCAACTAGTAAGCAAAAAGCTTAGTAAGTACTATCTAGCTCACAAAATCTCGAAATGTGCAAACATGCTTCTTGATCAATATGAAAATCATATGAGATACTTATATGCTTGAAAGAAAACTAAGAACATGTATAACTCAAAACATGCATACTCAAGCATTAATAAATCTCAATTTACTTTTTTTGGCTCAACTTGAAACTTTAGTTATTCTTTAACTTTTTGAAAACTCTTTAAACTTTAGAAACTTTGCTAAAGCATATACTTGAAAATAATAATCACTCGGATCCACTGAAGACGTAAGTACCATCTCATGCGCGTTCCCTAAAAGGTTGGGGTAGCGAGCCACCAATCCTAATAGAGCAGACCTTGGTCTACCAGGGCCAAGACCTTGGAATTGGACACCTGGATTTCATTAACGACGCCCTTGGACGCCGGGTATTGGCCTTAGAAAATAAAATAACTTTTCTTTCTTTTCTTTCTTATCTGTAAATGCCTTGGCATTTTCTCGAGCACCTTGCGTGCTAAAATCCCTAAGTCTTGACTTTTGGGGATTTCTTAAGGCCTTGGCCTTTTCTTTTCTTATCTTTATCTTCTCTTTTCTTTTCTCATAACTTTCTTAGCCCCTAATCTCACATAGGGTGCTTTATCAAACTTATACAAGCATATAATGAACTAAGATCACATGCAAAAACTTAAACAAAAGGAAATATCTCTTTTAAAAACTTTTAAGGGAAATTCTTGCGGAAAAACCGCCTCTTACTGCAGGTGAGCAGTACTTACATTGATATCTTGGACTTACAACCAAGATTGACGTCTAGGGCTTGGGAGAAACTTGAGATCTCGGAGAATTCTTCGCGCCTACGCGTTCCTCTCGTCGCGGGGATCCCGAATATAGGAATATCTCTCGGAGGAGAACCTTGGCCGGCCCTCTTGGCCTTGGTGTTGGTCGGCGTCGCCCAAGAGAGGAGAGGGAGAGGAGTCGCGCGGCTAGGGTGAGGAAGAGAGAAACCAAAATCCAATTTCCTCTCTTAACTTATCTATTTATACTATCTTTATAAAAAGAATCGTAACTACTCTATAAATATATTTCTCTCCATCTTTCGTCGTGCTTGATACCCTAGCCTGGCCGGTCACGCTCGCGCCTGGTCTCCTGCTGGTCGCGGGTTTGAACCCCCTGCTGCCGTTAAACGTTTTTCCTTTTTTATTTATACTAAACGGACTCGGAAAATTCCATAAAAATATTCTAAAAATCCCTAAAAATATCTAGAATATTTCTAAACCATTTTTAAATAATTCTAAGGACTTTTAAGAACTAAAATGGAAATTTTGAGGCGTTACACAGCTTAAGTGCGATGTTCCTTTGACTTGCGGTGTTCAAGTCATCTTGGTCATGGAGACTCATACTTTAACATCTTAAGCAAGCATCTCCAAGGAGGTGTGGACCCAGGATGATTGGGTATAAGCCGAAGTGCCCGAAGATGTTTGAACAGCCTACAAAGGATTCACCACTCCTTGTGAGGAGATGTATACCCAGGTCTATCGTCGGATTGTTACTCAAAGCCTCTGGCCAGAGCATATCATGTTTAGAGTATGAGTCTCTTAAATACATGAGAGTAATTAGAAATCCAAAGGACGAGAAAGACACTACTTGGGCTAGGTGTGACGTAGTCAGTCTAGTGGGGACTGACACAAACAGACCATGTCCTGAACCAAGTGGGTATAAGATGGTGAAGGGAATGAGACACGATTCATTAGAGCTGCTGAAGGGTTTCAGAATCACTTCTGAGGTCAACCGTTGATCTTTCGATTAATTGGGGGTCATGATGTACTACTAGGTGCCACTCATGATCGTTCTATAATTGGTTGATTATAGACGGCCAACATAAATCGAAAGCCTATTTAGTCACACGCACTACGAGTAATCCGAGGGATTTAAAACGAGTTGAAAATTGGATTTTCCGATCAAGAGAAATAAGTCGAATCTGAGTTAATAAGAGGCGCAACGGAAGCTAAAAATGGCTAAGTCTTTTGAAGGCTTATTGGGCGAATTAAATGAGTTTAATTCGCGATGGGTTCGGCTCGGTTTGGCCGGCCAAAGAGGGTACCAACCCTCTTTGGTTTGGCCGGCCACCACTTGGGGAGAAACCAATTTATTTGGTTTAATTAATAAAACAAATCTAGCGCGATTTGTTTTATAAATTATGGATAAATAAATTTGTATAAAGAAATTTATATAAAGAAATTTATAAAAATTTATTCTTTTTATGAAAATTAAAATGATCCATGGAATGGTTTATTTTAATTCTATAAAATCAATTATGAATTGATTTTATCATAATAAAGAAAATTTATAAATTTCTTGTAAAATTTATTCCATAATAAAAGGAGAGATGTATTTGTTTTATTATAAAGTTAGTTATAATAAAACTTGGCTTAAACGGAATAATTCATAAGAAAATTTATAGGATAAATTTCTTATTAAAATTCCGTTAAGAGGGAGACTTGGCAAGGGAGAGGATACTATATAGAGGAACCAAAGGCAAGCCTTGAATTCTTAATTAAGTGATCAAGAGATTAATTCTCTTCCTCTCTCTCTTAATCTCTCCCTCTCCTTCTCCTTTCCTCCTAGGGCCGGCGCCCCCTTTGCTCACCCTAGGGCCGGCGTCCACCCACCTAGGGCCGGCGCATCACCCTCCCAATCCAAGGGATTGCCGTGAGTTGTCATCACCAAGAAGGAGCCAACGAAGAAGAAGAAGAAGCGGATCGCGTCTCCTTCCTTCCCGGAATTTAGATTCCGTTTCTTGGTGGTTAGTTTCCTTTCTTCTCTCTTGATCTTCTAGTTGTGCCTTTAGAGAATCTAGTAGTTCTCGTCGGTACAAAACTCGTGACTTTGCGAAGTCATCCCGAAGAGAACTCGGCGTGGACGCGAATAGAGGCGGAGCTTCCAAGGGACGCTACGGTTGGATCTCGTCCCTTTCTTCGAGTTACGCGAGGTACAAAGTAAATTAGTTTACTTTTCCGCAAAGTTTTAATTTATGATCATGTCCACACATCATAAGGTTGCATGCTAGATACGTGGTTAAAATAATTTGAGAAATTATTTTATGCTAATTCTTCCGCTGCACGTCAAAATTTAAAAAATTTACGAACCCGTATCCTTGTCAACATGCACCCGGTCCCAACAGTGGTATCAGAGCCGGTTAGTGTTCGACATAATCATATAATTGTTTTGCGGAATACTTTGTCATAATCTCCATTTTGGAAAAATTTTCAATTATGGAAATTTTCCAATTATTATAAATTTTAGATTTAGGAATTTCAAAGTTTGGAAATCCTAATGAAATTTCGCAAACGTTTGAAATATCCTAGTTTCTGAAATTTTATGATAATTGTGAAAACTTCCCATCTTTGGAAACTTTCCAATTTTGAAAATTTTCTACTTTAGAAATTTTCCAATTTGGAAATATGTAAGTTTTCTTTATACCAGAAATTTACAATTATTCTGAAAACCTATTATGAAATCTCGCAATTTTGGGCACTTTCTTTCAAGAAAGTCTAGACAAATTTATGGACAATTAATTGACAATTAAATTTGAAATGGTTTTTAAATTGACAACAAAATTCTTTATTTTGGATTGAGCCTCGGGGAGCCGTCCAATTTAAAGTTAGTTGTTGTAATTTAATTTTCCAATTTTAAATGAAATTGTCATGTTTAATTTGGTTACGCTTCCGAAGCGGACCAAATTGGATTTACGACAAATTACTTTTCTTTGGGTATCTGAGCCTCGGGGAGCCACCCTTAGAAAATGATTTGTTGTAATTAATTAAATCCATGAATAAAATATGATTTAAGAGGTGATGCTCTTACATATTGTTGTCTCCAAAATTAATTAGGAAAATGGTTTCCTATAGAGTTTCTTAAATGAGATTTTCATGAAAATAATATGTGGTTGAATTAAGGGAATTGTCTCTTAATTTAATAAGATTTGATTTAGAGAAATCAAAGTCTTAAACATATTATTTCTGAAATTGATTATGACAATTTAGGAAATTGTTTCCCAAAACAATTCCTTTAATAAAGTATGAAATTAGAATTAGGAAATCTGGTTCCTAATTCAATTCATGGGACTTGATAAATTAAGTCACATACATACTTTATTAAGGAAATCGTTAGTCATGACATAATTATATGTCATGAATGTGCATTAAAAGGAAAGGATGAGACCCAAAACCCCTTACAAAATATTAAGGCCAACACCTTCCATTAATATGGTTAGAATCGGAGTTTTGTTTCTTGTTTGGGTTGATGGACACATCCATGCCCAGCTTGAACCTCAACATGTTCAAACCATGGAATTAGTTTACGAATAATATAGTTGGAGTCAGAGGTCAATCCTTGGTTTTGGTTGTTAGACATATCCAAGCCTGACTAAACGGTTGAATGAGCTCCAACCATATTAAAACTATTTCTTAATTAATGGGTCAGCCTTAAGCTTGGAGCATCGATTTGTTGTGCCACAGCCAAGGTCGATGCAAAGAGAGGTGCAGTTGGGTGCCATGTATAATGTCGCATACTTGTTAATGAGTTAACAACCCAATGATTTATGCAAACATTCAATTAGTTGATAGCATAAAGTGATAGTTACATATATGTGATATGTAATCGGTATAATTACCTACCTTCATAGCTAAGAATAACTTGATGGCCACAGCCATGGTTGTTCATATCTATGGTTGGATATCAACCTATTTGGAGATGTTCCTACAATCTCCCGAATTGATAAAAAGGGTTATTCAATTTGAAAAATAAATAGGATTTTTAATTAATGTATATTGATACATTCTTTATCATTCTTCTCACATAAGCTCAATTTGTATTTCTAGGTTAATCACTCGATCATGTCTTCTCTAAACTTGCGTTCCATTTTGGACACCAATAAACTGACTGGGCCAAACTTCATGGACTGGCTTCGAAACCTGAGGATAGTCCTCAAGGCAGAGAAGCTTGCATATGTCCTTGAAGATCAACTTCCCAACCATCCTCCAGAAGGTGCAACTCCAGACCAGCTAATGGCCTATCAGAAACATGTGACCGATTCTGAACTTGCGAGTTGCATCATGCTAGCCTCTATGATACCTGAGCTGCAAAAGCAGCATGAGCATATGGATGCTTATACCATCATCTTCCATCTTCATGAGTTGTTTGAAGAGCAGGCGAGATCCGTAAGGTTCGAAGTCTCCAGACTCCTCTTCACCACTAAGATGCAGGAAGACACTTCTGCCTCGCAGTTTGTGTTAAAGATGTTGGGGTACATTGAGCGACTGAGCACACTCGGTTTTGCAATGGATCATGAACTATGTATTGACTTAATTCTGAATTGTTTGCCCAAAAGTTATTCACAATTTGTGATGAACTATCGGATGAACAAACTAGAGACTACCATTCCTGAGTTGCTCAACCTGCTGAAGACTGTGGAGCCTTCTGTAAAGCCGGATCAAAAGACGGTACTGTTAGTTGGTTCCTCGAAGAAAGGTTCTAAGAGGAAGGCCAAAAAAAAATAGAATAAAGGGAAGAAGAAAAAGGCCAAAAAGACTGAAAAGAAACCAAAAGGAACTTGCCATCATTGTGGCAAGGAGGGTCACTGGCGAAGAAACTGCAAGGTTTATCTTGAGTCCTTGAAGAATAAGGCATCCGATGCCCCATCCTCTTCAGGTATCTTCGTTATTGAATGTCACTCTATTTCCTCAAATACCTGGGTACTTGATACTGGGTGTAGCTCACATATATGTAATGACATACAGGGGCTAAGGAATAGAAGAAGACTCGTCAAAGGAGAAGCAAATTTACGAGTTGGAAATGGAGCAAAGATTGCTGCTGTTGCCATCAGAACATATTTGCTAAAGCTCCCCACTGGACATGTCTTAGAATTGGATAATTGTTATTTTGTTCCTTCGTTAATAAAGAACATTGTATCTATTTCATGTTTGAATGAAAAGGGTTATCATTTAACTTTTAGTAACAATTGTTGTTACATAACTTTAAATGGCGTTCTTTATGGGAATGGAACTTTGTGCAATGGTATCTACACGTTAGATTTATCCAATGACGTTTTCAATATCGAAGTTAGCAACAAACGTGCTCGAATAGATAATCGAATAGACTCCTACACTTGGCATTGCCGTCTTTGCCATGTAAGTAAGAAACGCATGACCGAATCACACCGATGTGGAATTCTGGAATCATTTGAACCCGGTTCATTTGATACATGCGAATCATGCTTAAAAGGCAAGATGACCAAATTACCCTTTTCTGGAAAAGGTAATCCAGTGGGAGAATTGCTTGGTCTAATACATACTGATGTATGTGGACCAATGTCAACTCTTGCACAAGGAGGCTATAGCTACTTCATCACCTTTATCGATGATCACTCACAATTCGGGTATGTGTTCTTGATGAAACACAAATCTGAAGCTTTTGAGAAATTCAAAGAGTTCAGAAATGAAGTAGAGAAACAGCTTGGCAAAAGTATTAAGATACTTCGATCCGATCGAGGTGGTGAATACTTAAGTCAAGAGTTTCAAGATTATCTTAGGGACAATGGGATATTGTCCCAATGGACTCCGCCATATACACCACAGCATAATGGTGTATCTGAGAGGCGCAACCGAACCTTAATGGACATGGTTAGGTCGATGATAATCATGCAACTCTTCCAAAATCCTTTTGGGGCTATGCACTTAAGACAGCTGTTTACTTGCTAAACAGAGTCCCGACCAAGGTAGTCTCTACTACTCCATATGAGACATGGAATAGTAAGAAACCTCACTTAACTCACCTTAAGATATGGGGTTGTCCTGCTTATGTGAAGCGGACTGTATCAGACAAATTGGATGCTAAGTCTGATAAATGTCTATTTATTGGATACCCTAAGGAAACGAAGGGTTACCAATTCTATCATCCCTTGGAACAAAAGGTGTTTGTTTCAAGGCATGCTGTATTTCTGGAAAAAGAATTTCTTTTACAAGAAAACAGTGGGAGTGGCATTGAACTTGATGAAGTTCAAGAAACTCCAATAGACATTACAGAGACACCTAGTCTAGACCCACAACCAATAACTCATAATGATGAGCTATCAGTTGAACCTAAAACAACACCACCTCTTCGTAGATCTGATAGGACACGCAATATTCCAGAGAGATACGGATTTCTCATAAGCGAATTGAATGACGTGTTACTCATAAGCGATGACGAACCTATCAGTTATGAAGATGTTCTGAAATGTTCAGAAAGGGACAAATGGCTTGAAGCCATGAAGTCGGAAATGGATTCCATGTACGAAAATCAAGTATGGGACTTGGTTAACCCACCTGAAGGGATTATGCCCATAGGGTGCAAGTGGGTTTTCAAGAAGAAAACCGACATGGAAGGTAATTATGCTTAAATCCATTCGGATGCTCCTGGCCATAGCAGCTCATTATGATTATGAGATATGGCAAATGAATGTGAAAACAGCTTTCCTTAATGGAAACCTGCTTGAGGATGTATACATGATACAACCTGAAGGTTTCACATCGGTTGATAAAACCAAAGTATGCAAGCTTCGACGATCCATATATGGACTGAAGCAAGCATCCAGGAGCTGGAACATCCGTTTTGATGAGACAATCAAAGAGTTTGATTTCTCACAAAATCCTGACGAACCTTGGGTGTACAAGAAGGTTAGTGGGAGTGCAGTCGTATTCCTAGTATTATATGTCAATGACATATTACTTATAGGAAACGATATATCAGTTTTACAGACAGTTAAAATTTGGTTGTCCAAAACTTTCTCCATGAAAGACCTGGGAGAAGCAACCTATTTCCTTGGGATTAGAATCTATAGAGATAGATCAAAACGGTTGCTTGGTCTTTCGCAGTCTACGTATATAGACCGAGTGCTAAAAAGGTTTAACATGTCGGAATCCAAGAAAGGTTACCTTCCCATCAGGCATGGGATCAACCTTTCAAAGTCTATGTGTCCGCGCACAGAAGACGAGAGGATTTGCATGAATAAGATTACTTATGCATCCGCGATAGGATCTATCATGTATGCTATGTTATGTACTAGGCCCGATGTATCATATGCTCTGAGCGTCACGAGCAGATACCAGTCCGATCCAGGTATGGATCACTGGGCGGCTGTCAAGACAATCCTTAAGTACTTAAGAAGAACTAAGGATGTGTTCCTAATATATGGAGAAGGAGATATGGTAATACGTGGGTATACAGATGCCAGTTTCCAGATAGATAAGGATGACTCCAAATCTCAGTCTGGATACGTATTTATCTTGAATAGAGGCGCAATAAGTTGGAAGAGTTCCAAACAAGACACCGTAGCTGATTCTACAACGGAAGCAGTCTGGATCAAGAAGTTTGTCTCAAAACTTGGTGAGGTTCCAACCATTGATGAAGCAAGACCGTTTTATTGCGACAACAATGGAGCTATTGCACAAGCAAAGGAACCAAGGTCTCATCAGCGATCCAAACACGTGCTTCGCCGCTATCATCTGATCAGAGAGATTATAAGTAGGAATGATATACAAATTGAGAAAATTCCCACTGAAAGGAATTTAGCGGATCCTTTAACTAAGGCCTTGCCTCAAAACAAGTTTGAGGGTCATGTTAGAGCCTGTGGTATAGGATACCGTAGCGATTGACATTAGGCCAAGTGGGAGTTTGTTAGTGATATGAGAGAAGTGTCCTAAGGCAATCGCCTTATGATTGTAAACATTTATTTTAATAAATGAAAATTCACTATTTGAGTATACATGTTTGTGTATTTGATTGGGATCTTAAACTCATCTACTGAATGTCCGCAATACAATTCACAGCATAAGAGAATTTGTGATGAGATCACAACTAGTGATTATCTCTACATGTGCAATTGTGAAGTATTGAAAATATCCCTAGTCGATGAATTGATAAAAACGGACACTATCAATTCTGTTGAGACTAGCATGGGTTATTCTCTAATCAGCTGATTCTCACTGGCTGGTAACATTGGGATGTCCGGAGATAAACATGGATGCTAGTTAAGGGAACTAGTTCATTGGAGTGACTAGCTGTAAAACTTCATATGGTAATCTATATAGATATGTCAGTGAAGTTCTTACTGCAGCTTAAGTGCGATGTTCCTTTGACTTGCGGTGTTCAAGTCATCTTGGTCATGGAGACTCATACTTTAACATCTTAAGCAAGCATCTCCAAGGAGGTGTGGACCCAGGATGATTGGGTATAAGCCGAAGTGCCCGAAGATGTTTGAACAGCCTACAAAGGATTCACCACTCCTTGCGAGGAGATGTATACCCAGGCCTATCGTCGGATTGTTACTCAAAGCCTCTGGCCAGAGCATATCATGTTTAGAGTATGAGTCTCTTAAATACATGAGAGTAATTAGAAATCCAAAGGACGAGAAAGACACTACTTGGGCTAGGTGTGACGTAGTCAGTCTAGTGGGGACTGACACAAACAGACCATGTCCTGAACCAAGTGGGTATAAGATGGTGAAGGGAATGGGGCACGATTCATTAGAGCTGCTGAAGGGTTTCAGAATCACTTCTGAGGTCAACCGTTGATCTTTCGATTAATTGGGGGTCATGATGTACTACTAGGTGCCACTCATGATCGTTCTATAATTGGTTGATTATAGACGGCCAACATAAATCGAAAGCCTATTTAGTCACACGCACTACGAGTAATCCGAGGGATTTAAAACGAGTTGAAAATTGGATTTTCCGATCAAGAGAAATAAGTCGAATCTGAGTTAATCAGAGGCGCAACGGAAGCTAAAAATGGCTAAGTCTTTTGAAGGCTTATTGGGCGAATTAAATGAGTTTAATTCGCGATGGGTTCGGCTCGGTTTGGCCGGCCAAAGAGGGTGCCAACCCTCTTTGGTTTGGCCGGCCACCACTTGGGGAGAAACCAATTTATTTGGTTTAATTAATAAAACAAATCTAGCGTGATTTGTTTTATAAATTATGGATAAATAAATTTGTATAAAGAAATTTATATAGAGAAATTTATAGAAATTTATTCTTTTTATGGAAATTAAAATGATCCATGGAATGGTTTATTTTAATTCTATAAAATCAATTATGAATTGATTTTATCATAATAAAGAAAATTTATAAATTTCTTGTAAAATTTATTCCATAATAAAAGGAGAGATGTATTTGTTTTATTATAAAGTTAGTTATAATAAAACTTGGCTTAAACGGAATAATTCATAAGAAAATTTATAGGATAAATTTCTTATTAAAATTCCGTTAAGAGGGAGACTTGGCAAGGGAGAATACTATATAAAGGAACCAAAGGCAAGCCTTGAATTCCTAATTAAGTGATCAAGAGATTAATTCTCTTCCTCTCTCTCTTAATCTCTCCCTCTCCTTCTCCTTTCCTCCTAGGGCTGGCGCCCCCTTTGCTCACCCTAGGGCCGGCGTCCACCCACCTAGGGCCGGCGCATCACCCTCCCAATCCAAGGGATTGCCGTGAGTTGTCATCACCAAGAAGGAGCCAACGAAGAAGAAGAAGAAGCGGATCGCGTCTCCTTCCTTCCCGGAATTTAGATTCCGTTTCTTGGTGGTTAGTTTCCTTTCTTCTCTCTTGATCTTCTAGTTGTGCCTTTAGAGAATCTAGTAGTTCTCGTCGGCACAAAACTCGTGACTTTGCGAAGTCATCCCGAAGAGAACTCGGCGTGGACGCGAATAGAGGCGGAGCTTCCAAGGGACGCTACGGTTGGATCTCGTCCCTTTCTTCGAGTTACGCGAGGTACAAAGTAAATTAGTTTACTTTTCCGCAAAGTTTTAATTTATGATCATGTCCACACATCATAAGGTTGCATGCTAGATACGTGGTTAAAATAATTTGAGAAATTATTTTATGCTAATTCTTCCGCTGCACGTCAAAATTTAAAAAATTTACGAACCCGTATCCTTGTCAACATGCACCCGGTCCCATCAATTGGGAGGATCAGCTGCATTTGGTTGAGTTTGCCTATAATAATAGCTATCATTCGGTTATTCAGATGACACCTTTTGAGGCGTTGTATGGTAGAGCTTGCAGGACACCCACCCTCTGGGAGGAAGTTAGGGAATCTCAGTTGCTAGGTCCTCAGAGTATTCAGCATGACACAGAGCTAGTCCGCATTATCAGACGCAGGCTGTCAGATACTCAAGATCGTCAAAAGAGTTATGCAAATCGGAGACGCAGACCCTTGGAGTTCACCGTGAGCGATCATGTATTCTTGCGAGTGTCACCCACGAAAGGGGTGAAAAGGTTTGGGTTGCGAGGTAAGCTAGCTCCCTGCTACATTGGACCTTTCCAGATTTTGGAGTGGATTGGAGCAGTTGCTTATCGTCTGGCGTTACCACCGTCTTTGGCTGGAGTTCACGATGTGTTTCATGTTTCCATGCTGAGAAAATATGTACCCGATCCTACACATGTGTTATCGGAGGTGTCGATCACACTTTAACCAGACGCGACCTACGAAGAGGTACCTATGCGGATTCTGGACCGCAAAGAGCATCGGTTGAGGAACAAGACAGTTCGGTTGGTCAAAGTTGGTTGGCGACACCATTCTGATGAGGAAGCTACTTGGGACCTCGAAGTTACGATCAGAGTTCACTATCCTCATCTATTTACTTGAGGTGCGTATGATTGTTTTTCATTCCGTATTCATATTATATCTAAGTTGTTGATTTCTCTTGTTGTTGACCAGTACTCGTTCCGGTTTATGGTTTATGGTTGTGGACAAGTCTAGGTTGTTGATTTCTCTGGTTGTTGACTAGTATTTGTGTGGTTCACTAGCTAAATTTGGGGACCAAATTTTTATTAGTGGGGGAGAATGATGAAAACTGAAATTTTAAAGGGCTTAGTTGTAATTTTCCAAACTTGGAGGGCCTTTATGTAAAATTGCTAAAAAAACTATTTAAAACCCCTAATAGCCCTAACTTCCCTCATCTCCCTGATTCCTCTCGAAACCACCCGCCCCCTTCAGTTTTTTCACGGCGCCATGATGAACCCGAAATATACTGTCACGAAAGTGGGTCTCAAATTTAGATATTTATAAATGCTCTGGAAACCCTTTTTGCAATCAAAACATGAAAACGTAGTAAAGGGGCCACAGGTCGTATTTTTCCTAGGGACTAGTTGAGAGTTTGTTTGATTCGAGCTCGTGTTTGTTTGTCGTTGATATTTTTGGGTTTCAATCAAAACGTTTGAGTTAGGGATGTAATCGGAAATTACAATGCAATGAGATACAAGATGCGAGCCACCAAAACTTGATACGCAAGGAATTAAGCTTATGTATGCAAAACAAAACCAACTGGCATGCGAGAATGAATGAGATTTCAGGAATCAACTCAAGCAATAAAACTTCAAACTGACTGCAATGTTCAGAATTAATCAGAGGCAGAAACGGATGAAGGATTCAGAATCAGCTGAATGCAAATAGAAGCTAAAATCAGGTGCAATAATTCCCTGAAAGGTGAGTTTACTTGATTCCAATCAATGTTGACTCTTTACTTGATACAAAGGCAGGATTTAATAGCTTCATACGCAGGAAATGCAGAGATGATGATTGCAGAACAATGTGCAGAAATGCAGTACAATTCCGATGCAGAACAATGAACAAGGTAATCTGAATTCAATGCAATGGCACACCAGAATTACATTTAACTTGGCACTCATCCAATGCTGATTTGTTGCTTGATACAGAATGTAGGCTTGGAACTAAAGTGCAATAACTATATGAACAATTCAGAAATGTTCTTGATACAGAAATGCAATGCAAGAGTGCATAAATGAAGTTCAACCTTCAGACTTCGAATGCAGCAACAAATGTACGAAAAGGTCAAACAAGCAGTTGAATTGAAGCAAACGAATTTAGAGAGAAGGAATGCATAAACCAACTGAATGCAGAAACAAAATTCAGCAGTAAATGAATGCAAAAACAAACTCAAATGCAACCAAATTTATGAACTTAACTGATTGTGCAGAAATGAAAGGAACACGCAGGGGTGACTGATACGCAACAGGAAATTGAGCTAAATGCAAGCAACTGGAATTCAGAAACAAGTTTAATGCTAAACTATCTGAAATTCTAATATGAGAAACAAGCTAATATCAAAGAAAAGATAACTCCAACAAAACATCAGAAATAACAGGCTGATACGCAGGACAAGATGCTGAACAAAACTGAATGCAAGCACTGAATAACTAAACAAGCTGAAATTAAGTGTAATTCAGTCCTAAACAGGTAACCTAGCTATGAGAATGCAGAATTGGAAACATATGGGAATGCAGGAACAATTAAATGAAACTGAAGTTAACTGACACAAATCTCGGCAGATAACTGATACGCAAACTTAACAAGTTGATACGCAACAAATATACAGAAAATAAAGTGGAATTGAATGCATTTGTTCAATAAACAAGATCCCTAGCTGATTACCTTGCAGAAAGTAAACCTAACTTAAGCAAAAACAATGTAAGGAAGTAAACTCAATCAGCTGATACGAAAAGCCAGTAATGGCCAGATTTCAGAAATGAAATTACAACTTAAGAACTGAAATTAACTAGCTAAACTACTCCTCAACCCTTCCCTAGCTCAAAATCTCCTTGGTCGTCAAGCAAGGGCTGGCCTCGAACTCCTAAGCTCAGCAAATAGTGGAAATCAGCCTCAATCGATAAACTCTGCTCAAACTGCATCAGTGGGGAAAATTCCAATCCGAACTCTTCGATCTCAGTTTATCGAGCTGCGATGATGATTTGGAGAAGACCTGAGCTCACCTGAGAACCCCTACAAGTGGCTCAGGTAATCGGAAATGAGTTGTAGCTGAGATTTCAGTGCTCGGACCACAGAGATGCCGAAACCCTCAAACACCTCTGTCCGGATGAAACTTGAGATGAATTCTCGATCGAAGCCGTCTTCCGAAGATTCAGATGATTAACTGAGGTTGGAATTGAGGTGGTCGCGCCTCCTTAGATGAAAAATTGCAAAGAAAATGAAAAAAAATGAAGAACTTGTGAAGAACGGCGGAGACGTGACGAGCTGAAGACTGTGGCGAGTTTTGATTAAATACTTAAGCATGGACGGCCCAGATTGATTTGAGGAAATCCAACGGTTGATCTTGCTCTGATTTAAGCCAAACTTTGAGGATGTTGATCAGGAGTCAGGATCTGCCTCGTGGTAGCTCGGATCTTCCAGATGTGCAATGGATGGTCCAGATCAACCTAATCTTTGAATGGACGATCTAGAGCCCTCCGAGCTTGATCCAACGGTTGATTGAGCTCTGATTGGGATGAAACCTTCAGATCTTGATCAGAGTGCTTGATCAACCCTATCCCTAGCTTGGATTGCTTCAGATGGTCCCGGATGGCTCAGATCTAGCCGCTTTTGAATCGGACGGCCCGGATTAATCCGAAGCTTGATAATTCGATCCGGTTCCACTTCCGACTCAAGTTTGACCCAGTATGCCCTAGGTCCATGAACCTTTCATGCCTATAAAAATAGATCAAAAATTTAGTGGCTAAATAATCCGAATATGTGTAAATTTGCAATTAAGTCCAAAATAAGAGAAAGTTCTAAAACCTAGGGTAAAATCACAATTAAGCAAGCAAAACATGGGTCAAACATGGATTTTAGCAATTAAAATGATCAACAAAATGGTACTTATCAACTCCCCCACACTTAAGCTTGAGCGTCTCGCGAAACTACTAAATAAGTATCCCCTAGATTTCTTAAGCATAATTAGAAGCAAATGAATAGAAATTACCAAAGTTGTCAATTCTCAAAAATCTAAGCTCTATGGATTAGTATCTCGTCCTTAAATCAACAACTTAGCCTTTTCATCCATCATGATTCATTGATATGAATTTAACTCACTAGCCTTTCAAGGAAAATTTTGGTGGCTCTCTCCTTAAATTCTAAGTTGATGATGGAAGTGGAGCTCACTCAAACACACATGCTTCTTGCACTACCATAGGCTTGCTTATTATCTAATCTCCACCATTATTCATGATTAGGATCAACATCTACAAAAACAAGTGTAAACATGGAAAATAGTAAGAAATGGAATAAAAGCCAAGAAAATGGAAAAATTTATGGAGTGGGAGACTTGGTTGCTCAAAAATTGTTTCCAATGCACTTTGCTTCTCTTCAAATCAAATATGAGTGGTGGAGTACGAATTTGAACAATTCCTTTGATTTGGGTGAAGAAAACCCTATTAGTCTCAATGTGCCAACTTCCACCCCTGCGTGCCAAAACTTAAGTTGGATGCCACTTGTTCCTTTGTTTTTCTGTTTTTTTTTCTTTTTTCAAACTTGTTGCGGCCGACTCCCTGATTTTGTTGCAGCTTCCTTTTGTTCCATCATTATGTGCTCAGCTCCAAAATTCTAATCAGAATTAGCTCCAATTCACATTGTCATGAGCCTCAAATGAATTGCTATTCTCAACTTGACTATACATTTAGTTTGTTGCTGCCCTTCTTAAGTTCCTGCACTGCTTTGTTCCAATTTTCAGCACCATGCACTTAATTTCAGAGTCCAAGATCATTCAGTTCCTCATTCTTGCACTTCTCGGATTTCTTAACAGCAGTTAGCATTAACTATAAGTGGAGAGTTTAAAGGCTTCACTTTGAACTCACTGCTGAACTCAACTGCACTGCAAGTTTCTGTTTTTTTTTCTTTTTTTTTTACAGCAGTTAGATCCAATCAGCCACCTTCTTATGATCAGTAATTGATGTTCTTAACAATCTCTGATACCATTATGTACTTATTTCCCAGATCCACAGCCTTAGAAAACCCAGATTCATCTCAAGTTGACACAAAACTGCCTCCCTATCATTCCATCTGATTTTTTTTTCTTTTCCCAGCTGCAATTTTTTTCTGTTTTAATCTGAGAATCCGACCATTAAGCTACTGCTTTTGGAACCACTGCAGACAAATAATCTTATCCGAAACTTGGCTCATGGCAGCTTGTATTCTTCATTCATCAGCCCTAAAATTCAGCACTCGGCAGATTACAGCTCTCAATGCAATGCATTCAGATTTTCAGCTGCAGATTTTCCTGCATTTCCCTGCTTCAAAAAGCTTCAATTCAGCCTCCATTCAACTTCTCAGCCTTCAATTCAAATTGTCTTCAGCTTGTTTTTAGCTGCAGTTCAGATTCTACACAAACTGTTTTTCTCTTCTTTTTTTTCTGTTTTGGCATCTGTTTTCATTTCCACTTCTTAGCCGAGTTCAACTTGAGGTTCAACTTCCTTGGATCTTCAAATGATGATCAAGAATCTTCAATTGTTTTCAATCTTTGACCACTTCCCTTTCTTGCAACTCCACTTGGCATATGGATTCCTTTTCATTTTTTTTTAAGTCCACAGAAATCTTCCTTCAACCGGATTCAATGATGGTTGCAATGAGAGAAACACTTCTCCTCCAATTCACAACTGAATTCCCACATGTTCTTGGTACCAAGCTCCACTCAATTGGGCAAAAAAAAATTTTTTCGACATGAAGTGCATCCTTGATAAAAATTGATTCCAAATCACTAATCACTACCCCACACTTAAATCTTTGTCCGTCTCGGGCAAAGTAGCATCAAGAAAACATCCCAAGCAAACAAATCCATAGAAAAGTGGGGTTAAGAGTAAGAATAAGGAAAGATAAATGGAATGAACATGATTTTTGCCAAAATTGATATGGAAAGGTAAACAAAGTGATTAGCCTCCATAGATGTGATCCAATCATTGAAATATGGTTTTGAAAGAACCTAATCAAGTTCTAGAGTACAATAACATGTATGTGTCACAAATATAAGGCTAAACCTCACTAGGCAAAAATAATTCATCTCAAGTCATCAATTAAGAATCTAAAGCAAAGTAGTACTCAAGCATCCAAGATTTCATCCATTAGCTCAAACCCTAAGTTTTAACAACCAAATTTAATTTATTTTCCAAGAGATTCTAAAATGCTATGGAGATAACCTAGAGGGATACTTTTATTTCTACTCATGCAAGAAAAAGTGCGAAAAGAAATAACAAGGTAGAAAGCATGAAAATGAAAAATGAAATAAAAGAAAATACAAGAAAGAACAATCTCCCATTTATTTCTGGTGGACGGAGTCTGTCAAGCAGTAGCCTCCATCGTGGTAGTGGAGCGGTATGGGTAGCTGAGAGAATGAAGGCTCCCCCACACTTGAACTTTACAAAAATTTGCTCCGGTGGCCGAAGGCGATTTAGGTTCAAGACCCATGTCAGAGGTGGAGTGCTTTGAATTAAAGTAAAATTAACTCCTCCTTCTTGATACCTTTTGAAAAATCTTCCAGGAGGCTGGAGTCTGTTCAGATGGAGCACCCACTCCTGAAGTCTTCTAGACCCTGCAAAACAATGTAATACCTCTCTCAAGCGTGCAGGGTACAAAAAAAATAAAATAATATCAGTCTCTGCATGAAATGTATCCAAAACTGCATCATATCCAATAAAATCAAATTCTGGTATCTCAATGAATTTTTCATAAGTAATATCCTCCAAAGGTATATCAAGAAACTTATCACACCCCATGAAATCAACTTTTGGCACATCAATAGTATTTTCACAATTATTTCCTATCAAGAATGTATCAAGCAATGTGTCACAGCCAATAAAATCAATCTCAGATACCTCCATAAGTTTTTCACATTCAACCTCAGCATAAGATATAGCAAGAGATTCATCAAAATAAATAACATCAATTTCAGGCACTTCTAAAAATTTTACACAATTCATATCCACAAAAGATGTATCAAGAAATTCATCATAACAAACAACATCAATTATAGGTGCCTCTAAAATTTGTTCGCAACCCATATCTACAAGAGATGTATCAAATAATGCGTCACAACCAAGGAAATCAATTTTTGGTACCTCTATTGGATTTGCACAAACAATTTCTACACAAGGTATATCAATAAATTCATCATAACCAATAAAGTCAGCACTAGGTACCTTGTTGAATTTTTCTGAACAAAGAGGAGAAATACTTACCTGAGCGTGCTGAAGAATACCTGGAGGTTCTACAAGAGTAGATGTATCCATGGCCTCCTCCTGATCAAGTACATGCTCCTCATCAGCCTCAAGCTCTGGTGGACACTCAAGTAAAATAGGTGATCCTTGGGTTCTTGCTTCCACCAAGCAAGTCCCTACACTTTCTAGTTCATTCTCTGAATCTTCTAATGTATCCATCACTGTTGGTGGTCCCTGGGGCTTAGTGCAATCCCCTACACCTATGGAATCATCTCCTATACATGTTTCCTCTGTAATATCTGCTACAACAATATTAGAAAAATTAGGACCTTCAATAATACTATCATCACAAAATAAAAGTCTAGAATGGTCCTGTGGAGCTTCAGTTTCTTCTTCTTGAGCTGAAAAATTTGGGAATGAATTTTGAATAGAAATCTCCGGAGGGATGCATGCTGTAGGTGCCCTGATTTTA
Source organism: Boesenbergia rotunda (assembly GCA_024364735.1). Taxonomy (NCBI): domain Eukaryota; kingdom Viridiplantae; phylum Streptophyta; class Magnoliopsida; order Zingiberales; family Zingiberaceae; genus Boesenbergia; species Boesenbergia rotunda. Next base: position 54,609 of record JAGFNQ010003064.1, on the reverse strand, counting down.
ATAATTTCTTCTTCTTCTTCCACCAAAATTGCAAAATCACTTGAAGAAGGACTTGGCCATACACTAGGGTCACCTTGAACTGATATAAAATCAACTCCGGGGCTCTCAGAATTAAGAGTATCTTGAGAATATAACTGTTCTGATCTTTGGGCTTTTATCTGATTCAAATCACTAGCCAATTGTCCCATTTGCCTTCTGAGGTTTTGAATTCTTTGTTGCACAATTTCCCCAAACCTTTGTTGTTGAGCCTCAAGCTCTTGTTGGTCTTGAAAAGTAACATAAGGCTGCTGAAGATCAAGAGTAGGTTGTGCATGCTGAAATGGAAACTGTGGGGGCTGATCAAATGGTTACACAGGCTGATTAAACTGCTGAAAATTTGGTTCACAATTAGGTGGAGATGGCTGAAAATTGTAGCCCTGGAAATCTTGGATCCGAGGTTGAACTTGTGGTGGTGAGAACTCAAATTGAGTGGGCTGAAAATTCTGGTTTTGAAACTGAAAATTTGGATCGTATGGCTGTGAATATTGAAGAGGTTGTTGAAAATTCTGTATAGGTTGAAATTCTTGCTGCCATGGTTGAGGTTGAGGCTGAAATTGGTTATTTCCCTGCTGAAAACTTACAAAAGGCTGCTGGAATTCTTGGTTAAGTTGCTGAAATTCTTTTTGAAATTGTTGGAATTGTGGTTGAAATTGTTGTGGTGGCTACTGGAATTGTTGTGGTTGCTGGAATTGTTGTAAATGTGGCTTAAAAAACTGGTTTGGTTGAACTTGATGGAAGGGTGGTTGCTGAAAATTCTGATTATCTAAACACCCTTGCTGAAACTGAAAGTTTGGTTGCTGAAAATTCAAATGGGATTGCTAGAAATCTTGATTTGCCTGCTGGAATTTCTGGAGAGGCTGAAATTGGCACTGAGGTGGCTGAAATGTAGGCTGAATCGGCCGCTGGTAAGTAGATGAATGAGCTTTATGTCTTTGTTGGTATTCCAACACCTTAAACACATTTTTTAACCCCACCAGTGCATCTTTGAGCTCTGTATAGTCCTCTGGTGAAAACATTTGGATTTTATAGCCCTGTCACACAACAAACAAGAAAAATAGCAGCAACCGTATACAAAAGATAAAACAAAAGAAAATAGAACCCAATGATATGTCTATAAGCACACAAGCAAAAATCAAACAAATCAACTAGTTGCTTCCCCGGCAACGGCGCCAAAAATTTGATGAACCCGAAATATACTGTCACGAAAGTGGGTCTCAAATTTAGATATTTATAAATGCTCTGGAAATCCTTTTTGCAATCAAAACATGAAAACGTAGTAAAGGGGCCACAGGTCGTATTTTTCCTAGGGACTAGTTGAGAGTTTGTTTGATTCGAGCTCGTGTTTGTTTGTCGTTGATATTTTTGGGTTTCAATTAAACGTTTGAGTTAGGGATGTAATCGGAAATTACAATGCAATGAGATACAAGATGCGAGCCACCAAAACTTGATACGCAAGGAATTAAGCTTATGTAAGCAAAACAAAACCAACTGGCATGCGAGAATGAATGAGATTTCAGGAATCAACTCAAGCAATAGAACTTCAAACTGACTACAATGTTCAGAATTAATCAGAGGCAGAAACGGATGAAGGATTCAGAATCAGCTGAATGCAAATAGAAGCTGAATTCAGGTGCAATAATTCCCTGAAAGGTAAGTTTACTTGATTCCAATCAATGTTGACTCTTTACTTGATACAAAGGCAGGATTTAATAGCTTCATACGTAGGAAATGCAGAGATGATGATTGCAGAACAATGTGCAGAAATGCAGTACAATTCCGATGGAGAACAATGAACAAGGTATCTGAATTCAATGTAATGGCACACCAGAATTACATTTAATTGGCACTCATCCAATGCTGATTTGTTGCTTGATACAGAATGTAGGCTTGGAACTAAAGTGTAGTAACTATATGAACAATTCAGAAATGTTCTTGATACAGAAATGCAATGCAAGAGTGCAGAAATGAAGTTCAACCTTCAGACTTCGAATGCAGCAACAAATGTACGAAAGGTCAAACAAGCAGTTGAATGAAGCAAACGAATTTAGAGAGAAGGAATGCATAAACCAACTGAATGCAGAAACAAAATTCAGCAGTAAATGAATGCAAAAACAAACTCAAATGCAACCAAATTTAAGAACTTAACTGATTGTGTAGAAATGAATGGAACACACAGGGGTGACTGATACGCAACAGTAAATTGAGCTAAATGCAAGCAACTGGAATTCAGAAACAAGTTTAATGCTAAACTATCTGAAATTCTAATATGAGAAACAAGCTAATA
>JAGFNQ010003064.1:39753-51207 GCA_024364735.1 Boesenbergia rotunda | reverse complement strand
ATACAAACTTCACGCCCTTCCTGGTCAGGCGTGTAAGTGGTGATGCGATATTAGAGAAACCCTCGACAAACGTCGGTAATATCCAGCCAAAACCCAGAAAACTGCGCAAATTGGGTTAGTCAATCAACGACCACCCAATTCACTTCAACACTCCCTGAGTCCTAAGTAAATATGTTCCCATTTCCAACCATAAATGGGGATCGTCTAATATAGCCCAGTGGGTCTCTAAGGTTCTATCTTCATCTACTAACAAACCAAATACCTAACCACAATATCCGCGATATCTTTCCCAACATCGGTCCACCAACGGAAATGCCTCAAGTCTCTGTATCTTCGGTATTACCTGCAAAACACACAAACCATGAACGGTGAGCCTCACTTGTCTCTTAAGTGAGAAAATCAAGGAAGCTCCTCCGTAAATAGGTCAGAAAATTTCAAACCATAGAAAACGCTAGAACACTCCTTTGGACATGCTTCCGAAAATTCTCGAACTACGGAACCATCCGAGAGCTAAGGTTACCACTATCATCAGTACGACCTAGTGATAATGGAAGCCCTAACGTTCACGTGCTAGAACCTCTAGCCCTGAGACGAGGAGATAACTGCAACCTCGTCGTCTCTGATGCCAATAAACCACCACATCGACTGGTTTGGAGGTCAACTCGTATCCACTCTCACTTGACAACCAATGGTCTACCCCTCGGAGACCGTCCTCTATAACATACACCAGTTACAATCAAATTTTACCAGTGTCACGCTGCTAACACCCATTCCACCGCATCCCAACGGATCCTGCTTCTCAATGAGCTATCAAGAATAACTAATACGTACGACCTGTCTATGAGTCATAAAACCTCATAGACTAGAATAGCGTAAGACGAGTCGACTAACCGTCTTCTCGTAATCAAAATTTCTTTGATTCTCCACTCAAGATTCAGAAACCTCTAAGTTCCAACTCCATAACATAGAGACACGTTATATCTCAAGAGTATCTCAACATAATCACGAAGTGATTCTTGGTCCCCTGACAGTTTCCTCAACATCTTCCACCCCAAAGGTGATCTAACCTCATAAGTGATTCGCCTCAGTGCAAATCATAAGTATGTAGGTACCTCCTTGGTTCACCAAACCAAGTACAAACGGTAACCCGTAAGTGGCAAGCAACTAGCTCCACACCTTTCTAGATCGGTACAAGTCACTTCTAACTGTACTTTTTGGTTATCTAACCAAGCATAATGAATCTGAGATCAAAAGTCCCACAGAAATAGGATATCTCTATCCTCTATCAACTGAGATGATAACAACTAATATCATCTCTGCTGCATCATAACAGGTCATGTCCTCCAAACATGTCATCTAGGATATCTATCCATAACAGAGGCTCCATGAGCTAATGTGAGTTGATCTCATACCTGATAAAGTCAACTAAAACATACAACCATAAATAGGTTGTCGTCTGATTCAACCCCAAGTCCCCGACTCATCAGTCGGCACAATCGGAGAATCAACATTCTCCGCTATAGAATTGAAGCCCCCATGTCTAACACTACACTAGACAGTAGATACAAAAGAGGTAGATAAGATATGTCATATACCTCGTGTCGCCTGGAGGAGTCCCGTTGCCACCATGTCCCAATCGCGTCCATCGAGAAAATGACTCCGACATAAAATCCGAAAACACCCACAGGACCACAAGGTATCTCGAGAACTTGGCTCTGATACCAAATAAATTGTAACGCCCTGAGACCCCAGGAGCCACTAGTCCAATAGAAAATCGGACAGCACCTCCCCTGTCCGGCGGACAATTTGCACATACATACATCACATAACACGACCACACAGTTTAAATGAGCCTCAAGCCTCAACTTAAGACAGAACATAAAATAAAATCGAGTAAACCATAGCTGACTGCGGACCAGTCTGACTTACTATAAAACACAATGCATAAGGCCTCACAAAAGTACAACTATACTGTCGTATAGTATGACTAAATCCAACACAAAAGCAACAGTGGATAAAAAATATAGAAAATGCTACCAACGAGTACTACCAACAAAATAGACGAAAAATCTCGAAGACATCTCGACGAGCACGCGAACTGGGACAGGCTATCGGGCACGATCCAGTCAATCATCCTGAAATAAAAATAAAGAGCTAACGGAATGAGTCATAGAACTCAGCGAATATATCATCATATATACAAGATAGTCTAAGATAGCAACAGTGTTATAGACTACCGAAATAACACGTGCATAGGCAGTAATAAGAACAACTGCAAGAGAAAAATAAGAACTACCATACCAATGTAGCAGAGTCACCAAGACCAGACATAAGGGTCTCCTGTAAGTGCATGTCAATCATATGCAACATCAAGTAAAAAGAAGCACAAGTAAGACCAAAATAAACGAATACACAAGGTGCAATGACATGGTCACCCCTGTCGTCGGTCAGACATCGTCACCTATGTACGGGAGGAAGATGAACGGAGGCCACCCTCCGACGTAGGACTGTGACTGCCGTCCATACTCTGCCATCACTACTCTTGAGCGATCGAGTAGATGGAATGCTGCCGATGTAACACCCCTACTCCATGCCCTATACGGGGGGCATCTCTGTCTACCCCAAGCCATCTCTGGAGGACATCTCTGTCTGAGTGTTACCCCTACCCCATGTATATAAATGGGGGAGAGACCTCTCCCTCTTATCTCCTGGTATATGGACTACTCAAGGAGGGACATCTGCCTGCTATCACCCTCCGATTCACTATCCCATGAGTGCACGAGCGAAGCAGCACAGAGCATACTACTCATACTCCATTAACTAACCCATTAGTGGTCGTATGGGTAGGTCAGTATGACTGTCGACCTAGCTCACCCAAAAGGGGCCCCTGATCGACAGTGATGCACAGTGCACGATGATGCATAACACTGGCCAAACATCATCCACCATCTAGTCCACCTATATCAACATGATATGCAAGGATCGTGGACAATGCACCATAACCTAAGTCATAAAGGTATAGGTATCACATATCAGTTGTGGCACAGACAACATCAGCAAAACGAATATAAGGTTCATGCCACAATCTATTACTCTATTGCTAAACAAGCATATCAAGTATATATATATCTGTGACAAATCTAAAAGAAGAGTCAGAGATACTGATAAGTACCATTTTTGTTGATTATTTTAATTGTTAAAATCCATGTTTGACCTATATTTTTATTGCTTAATTGTGATTTTACCCTAGGTTTTAGGATTTCCTCTTATTTTGGACTTAATTATAAAATTACATATTTTTGGATTATTTGGCCACTAATTTTCTGATATATTTTTGTAGGCATGAAAGGATCCTGGACCTAGGACATACTGGGTCAAACTTGAGTCGGATGTGAACCGGATCGAATTATCAAGCATACAATTAATCCGAGCCGTCCGATTCAAGAGCGGCTAGATCTGAGCCATCCGGGATGATCTGAAGCAATCCGAGCTAGGGTTAGGGTTGATCAAGCTCTATGATCAAGATCTGAAGGTTTCATTCCAATCAGAGCTCAATCAACCGTTGGATCAAGCAAGGAGGGCTCTAGAGCGTCCATTCACAGATAGAGTTGATCTGGACCATCCGTTGCACATCTGGAGGATCCGAGCTACCACGAGGCAGATCCTGACCCCAGATCATCATCATAAAAGTTTGGCTCCAATCAGAGCAAGATCAGCCGTTGGATCTCCTCCGATCAATCTGGGCCGTCCGTTGATAACTATTTAATCAAAAAATTGCCGCAGCCCAGCCTTGTCGCGTCTCTGCCGTTTTCTGCATCTTCTTCATTTTCTCTTCCAATTCTTCGATAGTTCTTCATCAAGGAGGCGCGATCCTTCAATCCATCATCAAAGCAAGGGCTAGGTTAGCGAAGAGAATCTCAGCGAGGTTTCAGAATTGATTTCTGCTCAATAGCAAGGTTGCGCGAGGTTTCGGCAGTCTGCTATTCGATTTCAGCGAGCTCAGCTGTGCTCCATTCCCACTGCATCCGAGCTGACCAGAGGGGTTCCCTGGAAGGTTTCGGTCACTCCCAAATCCAATTCGCAAGCCACAACAGTGAGATTGAAGAATTCGGAAGCTAATTTCAGTTTGAGCTGGTTTTGATCTGTTTCAGTAGCAGAGACGTATCTTCACTGATTTACGGAGCTTGCGGGTCCGAGGTTCTCCCTTGATTGACGACCAAGGAGCTCTTGAGTTGAGGAATGGTTGAGGAGTAGCTTAGATAGTTTAATTTCAGTTTCTTTTAGCTGTAAATTTCGTTTCTGTCTCGTTTCTTATTGTTTCTGAATTTCGGATTGGTTAAGTTGGTTTAATGCATAGTTTCTGCTGTAATTAGGGTTTAATCCAATCAGTTAAGTAATTAGGAAGCTTGTTTAGGTATTCATCGATTTAATTTCAGTTAATTTCTATGTTTTATGCTTGCGTATCAGATTCCCTGTTGCGTGCCATTTCTGATTTTGCAGCTCTTGCGAATTCAGTTTGTGTTTAATTTAGATGCTTGCAATTGAAAACAACATTTAGTTTACTAACTCAATTGATTTGAGTTGTTTAGCAATCTGATTTTATTTCTACATTTTCGATTCAGCTTGTTTGCATCAATTTCAATTTCTGCAACTTGAATCCATTTCTGCTAACTCCAACTCTGCAAATCACATGTCACGGCTCTGAATTTGTATCAGTTGAGTTTCACCTTAGACTTTTATTGCAACTGAAAACAATTGTCTTGTTAGATTTTGTATCAAATTCATGCTGCAATTCATTTCTGCAATTGGTTGTGTGGAATTTCTGCAATCAAAACCTGACATTCTGCATTGCGAGTGTGCTTGCATTTCTGTCTTCAAAATTCTGCAAGGGTTCTGAATGTATCAGCCCATTTCCCAAGTATCAGTTAGACTTAGTTGAACTGTTTGTTGGAGCATTTAATCCCAGCTTGTCTTGTGAATTTCTGCATGTCACTTGTACCTGTTTTAATCAGACTTCAAGCTCGAATTTCTGCATCCATTTTCTGCAAATGTCTACCTTGATCAGCCTAGCTCTTTCAAGCTGATTTGATCAGCAATACATTCTGCATTGAGTTAATTTTTCATTGGATTCATTTAACTTTGCATTGGATTTAGTTTGCACATCAATTGGGTTTCTTAATTTCATTTCTGCACTCAGTGGTTTTAACTTGTCAGTTTTTGCTGCATATTAGCTTGACATTTTCTGAATTGCGTATCAAATGGAACACCAACAAGCTTATTGATATCAGCTAGTGCCTACTTTTGTTTGCTTATGGATTTTCGTTTCCCTAACAGTACATCAGTTATAATTCCTGCACTTGTTCGAAATGTCTGTTTCCAACTCTAAATTCCCTTACTCATTCCTACAAAACAATTCATAAATCTCTTGCCTTCCTAATCTGAATTGATCAGCCAATTGGAATTGCAAGTTCACAGTTTTTGGCACTTAGCATCAATTTGTTTTGGCACATAAGAATTTCGGTTCATTGTATTTAGTTTGAGTCGAGATTGTTCAAGGGTTTGATTACTGAATTTTATAGCTACCAATTGTTTTAAGTTTGGTTGTCTCTGAAAATTCCAATCACTGTTCGTATTCATTTGCTTAGCATTTTAGATGGCATTAATATCAATTTTGTTAAGACCCTTTGATTGATTTGGTTTCTCCTTTGATTGAATTATAACTTGTCGTTTCCTTCATTTTAACTGCTATTTCATTTCCAAGTGAAACAAAACCCAAATCTTTATTTGAAACCCGAAAACACAAACGACACCTAAATACGAGCACGAATCAAACAAACCTCAACTAGCCCCGAGAAAAATACGACCTGTGGCCCCTATATTACATTTTCATACTTTTGATTGTAAAAGGGTTTCCAGTTATTCATTCATATTTAAATCTGATGAGCCCACACTTTCGTGACAATTTAATCTAGTATATTTGGGCTTATCAGATACCCGCCTCCGATATGGAAGTCCGTAGTCGTCGAGAACCACCCGTCAAAAATAATATCCACGACAAGGGACTAAGTCAACGCCCTGCATCAAAAAGCATAATTAATAATTTAATATTTCTAATGATTCATAACTCTACATACCATTTAGATTAACCAGGATTAATTAAAATTAATTAATCCCAATTAACTCTCAATTCCTAATCACCCACTCAAAGCCATAACTCTGTTCCCACATGCAGAACCACCACAACCAAAACAGGGCAAAACTCCAATGGATCCATACAACCACGCTAATCAAAGGAAAACCCATTTAATCACCACCACATCTCACGATATCAAACTGATCAAACACCTTTGATCCAAACCAAAACCTCAAACCACTCATGGCACAGTAACAACTGAGAATATCAAAACTGAAAACAAATCAGAACCAACAATTCACAATTGCTCCAAAACCACTAGAATAGCTGATCAAAACTCCTTTACTGGCCCGCATTAGATCTAACCATGAAAGTGATCTCCAGATTTAAAACCAAACGCACGCACATAACAACAACCGAAAACAATCTTACCTGAGTGGTGCCCAGTCGCAACTTCACATATTAAAGTTTCAAGTGACATCAACATGCACAACAACAATAAACTGAAATCCAATACTCGGATGGATACCATCATCCAAACTGATCACTATAGGAATAGAATTTACCTTAACTCCTGCGCTGGTACCAATCCCTTGCTTCAACCCAATTCTATAGCAATGGCAGCTAACAAACTTCCAACCCGGCCTCTCCAGCCAGATCCAAAATCGCACAGAGCAAGGTCCCAACTCAACAGCAACAGAAAACCCTAGATCCAACTACCAATCTGCCAAGAACAATCAAGAAGACGGATCAATCGTGCGTAGCCCTAGATCGCGGAAACAACTCAAGATCAACCGGCGATGAGGGCAAGAACCCTAATCCCTTACCTTGATTGCGTCGGATGCTCCCTGTTCAGATCCGGCGAAGTTTCAATGCCCGGTGGGGAGATCAGGAAGATGATGAGGGCACCCAACTCCAGGGACTGGTGGCCGATCCACGCTGGAGGAAGAGGAAGGTCGCGCGAGAGGCGTCAGCCTGGTTGCGGCTACGAGCTAGGGCACGCGAAGGAAAGAAGAGAGGAAAGTTGGTCGCGCCATCGGGCGAGGAGGCGGTGCTCCGACTTCAGCAAGGGTTCGCAAAGGGGAGAAGAATGAGGGAGGAGGAGGCATCGATTTGGTTCCGGCGAAGAAGACCGAAGGGGAAGGGGAATCGGGTTTGGCTACAACCTAGGGCACGCAGAAATGAAAAGAGGAGGAATTATAAGGGAATGGTAGTTTTGCGAAAAAGTCCTCCTAGTTCTACTATTCCAACCCTACCTTTAGGATAAGGGTTTTTAACAGTTTAGCCCTTCTAAGTCTCCGTATTTTAACAATGTCTGTCTTTCAACTCTCTGAATTTCTTCATTTGATGTCAATGGTACTTGACTTGTGTGTTGCCTATGAACGCCAAAAGCATCTTCTATCATGTTGCGAATTGGATCTTCATTAAGCACAACATCTTGAATGAGATCCAAAGCATCACTATTTGATATATTACTTGTTTCTCGGCTACTTGACTCCCCATGGCAAAACCAAATTGTGTACCCTTTTGGAAATTGAGTACAGATTAAGTGATCATACATTACTTCCCTAGATTGTCATTTTTTAAAACCACATCGTGCACAAGGGCATATTATTTTGCCATCAACTGAACTACGTTCAAAGGAAAAATCAATAAAACCCTTAACCCCTTGTTCATACTCTGATGAATTCCGCGGCTTAGTTATCTATGTCTTATCCATTTTATTACTGTTAGAATCGTCCTATTGAATTCAAAAAAAAAATATTCAATGGAATGCTTGTATATAAACTATTACTACTTTGATAAGAATAGATATTGGTGAATCTTATAAAACAAGATTATAACAAAAAGGCATACAATCTAACACTTGTGTGAACAAACCAAAATATCAACCTCCCCAAAACAACCGAATTAAACAAGAAAGTTAGTTAAAGATCATAATGAAACTCTCAGACAAATGCTAAGCAAACATACCATAAAATGCTTTCTACTTAACACTGAACATAAGATAACAGTCATAATTATTTTAGAAAAAGCTTGCAAGCACAAGCAATCACAAACAACTTCGGAGTTGGAAAGTGAAAAAGCTCAAAAATGATAAAGGCAGGTTACATTTGAATAAAAAAACAAATAAAAATATAATACTAAAACAAGCACCAAACAATATTATAGTTGAAATACAGAGACTTAAGCTTGTCTTTGTACAACATGCACTAATTTTCAGAACAAATTCATGTACAAGAAATGCATCATCCCCAACAAATTCAGAACACAATATAGCAATGAAGTGTTGGATCGATAAAACACGATAGAGGGGGGGTGAATATCGTGAAACCGTTTTCGGATAAAACTAAGAGAATATACAGCGGAATTAAAACAAAACTCACAAAGAACACAAGTACTTTTACTTGGTTCGGAGTCGCGGTCGGCTCCTACTCGAAAGCCCACGATCCTTGACCGTTTACTGCGGGCAATTCTATATTTGCGCAAAAGTTTACAGAGTTTGATACAGAATTATTGTAGTAAATAAACAAGTACGCTTTTCGTTACCGACGCCCGGTGTAGATTGTACTTCAGAGCAGAGGGTCATCGTCGGCGCTAGAATCTCGAGATCGGAGTTTTCCGGAGCAGAGTGCTTGAACGAAGAGCTTAGAGGCGTTGAAAAATTGTTGTTTGAAGCCTTAGGGGTCGAGCCCGTTTTATAGTGCTCTTGAGGGCGCCTGGGACGTCGGGAGCGCCTGACACGTGCCTTCGGATCCAAGAAACTTCATCCGCAGCTCGGTCAACGCTTATCCCTTCAGAATCGGCCTCGGAGCTGACTAGGGTGCCCGGGACGTTGGGGGTGCCCTGGTTGACATGGTCCGCTGGCTTCATGCTGATTTTGCTTCGATTACAAGTTTTGCTTTGACCTTGGGCGCCCGGGGCTTCGGGGCGCCCTGCTCACCGCAGTTTCGAAGCAACTCTTGCTTCCTTATTTTTCCTTCGACCTTGGGGCGCCCTGGACCTCCCAGGCGCCCAGCCCAGCTGCATGCCCCTCTCCTTTGGGGCGTTCTGAGCCGCAAAAACGCATTCCCTCGGTCCCTGCATTCAAGGTTAGTTCCAAAAACAACAAAGCATAAATATTAGTGATTTTTTACAGTCGTAGCTATCTTGGTTCTGACTTCGGGTCTCCCAAAGGGAACCCTAGGATGAACCGACGCCTACTGTTCTCTCGACAGGGAGCACATCCTCACCTACTCCTCTCAGGAGAGTTTACCTTTTGCCAACCGGCTCCTCCGGTTGGACTTTTGCCCAGCAGCCCTTCGCCAGGTGCCTAGCAGCCCTTCATCAGGTCTTCAATGCCTAGCAGCCTTTCGCCAGGTCTTCGTTGCCTAGCAGCCCTTCGCCAGGTGCCTAGCAGTCCTTTGCCAGGTGCCTAGCAGTCCTTCGCCAGGTCTTTGATGCCTAGCAGTCCTTCGCTAGGTGCCTAGCAGCCCTTCGCCAGGTGCCTAGCAGTCCTTCGCCAGGTCTTTGATGCCTAGCAGTCCTTCGCCAGGTGCCTAGCAGCCCTTCGCCAGGTCTTAGATGCCTAGCAATCCTTCGCTAGGTGCCTAGCAGCCCTTCGCCAGGTCTTAGGGTTTCGATGCCTAACAACCCTTCGCTAGGTGCCCAGCAACCCTTCGCCAGGACTTCTTTCTGTACACTTGAGTAACTTTATTAGATCACCAATAGTACTTAACTTTGAACCCTTTGCCAATATCAAAGCAAGGTTCGATATGGCGCTTCCTGCACCAACATGAAGCAATGACCTGCGAAGTTAAATTTTATGCAATAAATTAAAAGTAAAGGATTTGTAAATTTCCCCTATATGTTGTTGGGAATCTTCATCGTGATGAAGGCTTAAGGTTGAGCATGAGCCACAATGAAAGGTATGAAACTTTAATTGGATGTCTTTGACCATATTGATTCTCGAGAAGAGTTTTTTATGCGTGTCAAAGGGGGAGAAATCGTAAGGCTAATATGGATTAATTAACTCAAACATATTGTCAAACATCAAAAAGGGAAAATTGTTGGTGAAATCTTCATTAGGTCAAGGTTGATCTAGTTTGACTAGGCTTGGGTGAGCTTGGGTTTCGATATTTGATAATGATGTTTGAACATTGTGTGAGTCAAGGGGGTCAAGGTTCACTGGAGACTTGACTGGCAAAGTCCAGGTGGATTGGGAAGATAACATGCTGGCACAGGAAAAGTCCTAGTGGGACTAGGTGAAGTCTAGGTGGATCGGAGAGATCGCACGCTAGCACGAAAGTAGGGCTGAGCATTCAGTTAAAACTGAACTGACCGAACCTAATAAATCGAAAATCGAATTAATCGATTTTTTTTAAAACCAACCGAACTGACCAAATTTTCTATAAAAACCGAACTTACCGAACCGATAAAATTTTGGTTAATTCGGTTTTCGACCGAATTAAAGGAAATTTTAAATTTTATTTGATTTTTAATTATAATAACAAAATTTTATTTAATTAATTATATTTTAAATAAAAATATTTAAATTAATATTTTTATTCGATTTATTCGGTTTAACCGAATTATAAAATTCAAAACCGAAATCGAACTGATTTAACCGAAAATCGAACCGAATTTTGAAATAAAAAAAACCAAAACCCAAATTAACCGAAATGAATTTCAAAATTTGGTCGGTTCAATTAATTCAAGTTTTTCAAATTTTTGCTCACCCCTACTTGAGAGAAGTCGTAGTAAGACTAAGCACACCTAGTGGAACTAGGTGAAGTGCAGGTGGATCGGAGAGATCGCATATATGCATGGGAAAAGTCTTAGTGGAACTAGGCACACTTAGTGAGACTAAGTGAAATCCAGGTGGATTGAGGAGATCGCTCGCTCACACGAGAGAAGTCCTAGTGGGACTAAGCACACCTAATGGGACTAGGGGAAGTCTAGGTGGATCGGGAAGATCACATGCTGACACAGGAAAAGTCTTAGTGGGACTAGACACACTTAGTGAGACTGGAAAAGTCAAGGTAGATTGGGAAAATCGTATGTTGGCATAGGAGAAGTCCTAGTTGGGAACTAGGCAAGGGAAAGTCCAAATCGGTCAAAGGTTTTATCAGACACTTGGTGAGGAAGTCCTGACAGGTCACGATTGACCAGGGTTAGGTAAGGGAATCCTAGACTTGAGAGTTAAGCAAGTTAAGGTTAGACAATCAATTGGGTTGTTGTCTCTGTTGGTGCAGTTTGCATTAATGGTCAAACTCAGATTTTGATGAATATATAACAAATAGGTTAAAGTTAGGTTTGTCCATCTAACCTTGTTACCGAGT
>JAGFNQ010003064.1:0-39743 GCA_024364735.1 Boesenbergia rotunda | reverse complement strand
ATTATTTTTTTAAAAAGGCACGTGATTCACCCCCTCTCTCATGTGCCACGGTCCTATAGTCTCACAAAAACAGAAGCGTGCTGAATCGATTGGGTAATCGATTCAACATCCTTTTAATCGATTGGGCAATTGATTAAGGAGAACCATAATCAATTAGTCAATCGATTATAGAGGTATTGCATGAGAATATAGAAAGATGCTAAATCGATTCAGCAATCGATTAAGATCTTGTTGATCGATTGACTAATCTATTAAACTTCAAAAACTAGTCATTGAACAGCTAGATCTGACATGATAATCGATTAGGTAACCCAAGGTCGTACGAGTATATAGAGTTTTTACGCAGGTTGAAGCAGTATCACTTCACACTCTTCTCCTCCTTCTACGCCAATTCTTGAGCAAGTGTTGATGCACTTCAAGAGGCAAATTCCAAGTAAGAAGAAGAACAAAGAAAGACAAGCAAGGATATCATTTATGTAAATTTTGTAAGATTTCTTTTGTATTTGCTTGCTTTTAAGTGTATTTCTTCTCGTAAGCTTGTAAGAAGTTTCTCCGCCTCAAGAAGGAGATCTTTCATTGTGGATGTTAGAGTGAGGAAGAGCAGATCTTTGGATTAGTTACCTCAAAGAGGTAGATTAGTCACCTCAAAGAGGTGGATTAGTCACCTCAAGGAGGTGGATATCAAGTAAAATCCTCAAGTTTCCGCTACAACAAATCTTCATTGATAAAATATCGGAGCTAATCACCCCCCTCTAGCTTGCCTACCAGTCCTAACATTTTGCTTGACTTCTTTTACTCCTAAGTTCCTACACACTTATAAACAAAACATTAACACAAATAAGATCTAATTTGACTTGGTTAATCATATCAAAACTAAACCGAGGTATTTACAATCTCCTCCTTTTTGATGTACATCAGCCTGAGTTAAGTTAGGATAACAAACAAAAAAAATAAAATTATTTATGAAAGTAATAAAAAATAATTTTAAAATTAAGTACATAATTTTTTTTGCAATATATTACATGCAAAATTTTGCAATAAACCTCCTTAACTTAATCCTTATAAATCTCCCCCATCACATCAAAAATAGGGTAAAAAATGAAAGGCTAAAAAAATTCTAAAAAAAATTTTAATGTCTCAAGATTTTTGTCACTACTAAAAATTATTTTTCTAATGAAAAAGAAAATTTTCATGTGAAAATAATTTTTATTTTTCTCAATAATTATTTTTAACAGGAATAGTTATTTTAGAAAAATCAAACATTAAAAATAACATTGTTTGGTATATAAATTTATCAATTTTTCTCACTATGTGAAATTTGACAAATATGCTATGGAAAATTAGTTTCGTTAAAAATCTATCTCCAAGACTTTTTAATTTCAAAAATTCATTTTTTGAAGGACAATCCATATTAATTATTTATTAGTCACAAATTTTTTAAAATTTTTTAATGTGTAAAAATAATAAATTTGACTGTATAAAAAATTTTACATGAAAATAATTTTTTTTCTTACATGATAAAAATTATTTTCTAAATAGAAGCATAAAATTTTGAAAATTAAATCTTAAAAATAAAGTTTGACATAAATTTCTTTATAATTTTTATAAATGGTCAAAACACAACGATTAATTTATGAAAAATCTGATTTTTCAAACTTAATCTCCGACACATTTTTAAATTAAAGGCTTAAGTTTTGATAAAAAAAATTCATAAAAATTCGTTTAATGATAAAAAAAATCCAAAATATTTTCTACAAATAGATTGGATTTGTTTCTATCACATAAAAATTTTAAACAAATTAAATCTAGTCAAAAATACTTTAAAAAGATTTTTTATAAAAATTTCTAAAAATAAAGATAGACTAAATTCTAACATGTAGATTTTTTGCAATAAAAAAGATTTAACAAGTCAAAACAGATTTTAAAATCAAAAATAAATCTCTACCAATTAGATTTATCAAAAAATTTGATGAAATATAATTTCTTAACATTTTTATAATTTTGTCCATATGATTTTTAATGTATCAATTTTATCCTCTATTGTACATAACGTTTATAATTTGAAATGGATTTGAATTTGAGGGTGACTTTTCCTTTTCTAAAATTTCTATTTGATTTTTCAATTGTGTATTCTCATTTTTAATTTTATTAAATTTTTTTTAATTTTCAAAGTTGTTCTAATAACATGCACATTTTCTCTTTTCGTTTATGTATTTTGTCCTAGATTTACATAAGGTTATATAGAGTATTTTAATACCTTCGTATAATTGCTCGGAGGAAATGTTATGTATGTCACCATGTCAGGCCCATAGGTAAATGCTCCTCCTTCATCATTGCTCTCTTCCGAAAAGGTTTCGTCGTCATCCAGTAGGTATTTGGCTATTAGTGCTAATCCGACAGTCTATTCGACCTCGGACTCTTCTGAAGATGAATCAGTAATCCATAAAAGAGTTGGATTTTGCTTCTTTTAGTTATTCATGGAGTTCTTGCACCTTATGCCAAAGTGCTTTGGCGGAATTGTACGTGTCAATTCTATCGAGTTCCTCAGCGGGTAGTACATGTAGGACTGTAGATGTCGAGAGGGAGAGGGGGTGAATCTCGATCGTTAAAAACTTTTCTTTTTCTTGTTGTAAAACTCAATCAATGTAGAAGTAGCGAAAATATAAAACGGAAGACAATGACACAATTGGTTTTTTACTTGGTTCGGAGCCTTTGATCGCTCTCGATGGACAATCACTATAATTCTCTTATGAGAATCTTCGAAAGGAGAGATCTAATACAAATATGAAGGGAGATAGTAATAAGTCTATTATTCCCTTGAATGTAAATACAAGTGTTGTAATGAAATATACTGACAATTATGAAATAGAAATTGAAGCTTGTTGTCAGAGTAGCTCTTAGCGCAGAGGCTTGTTTGACAAAGATCTTGGTGCAGTGAGCATGATGAAGAGAGCATATTTCGATCAAAAGAAAAGTTACTCGAATTGAATCTTTGAGCCTCATTTTATAGCCGAATCAAACCAGACAATTCTGGATATCATCGTTCCGTTGATAATACCTCTAATCCGCCGACGGAACCCCCTATGAATCTTCCTTGGTTTGCGTCCAGCTTCGTGATCTGAAATTCACTTGATCCATCGATAGAACAACCCTTTCAGTCGATGGAATCCTAGTTTTACTTTTCTGATAGAACTAGCTGGGCTGGTTGTAGCGTCAGAGTATTAATGATTTGTTGACTGATCACATCTTTCAGTCAACAGAACACCCCTTCCTTTTCTTCCTCGAAACAGCATGAACCAATCTGGTCTTGCCTTGATTTGAGTCGACCGGAAATCCTTCGGACAATCTTACTTAGAGTTCACTTCTCCAAGACCTAGAGTTTATTCCCCTAGGATTTTTCTCTTTGCGTAGAGTTTACTCCTCTATGACTTTTCTCTCTTGTTAGTCATCTGGTCAACCTTGACTTGACTAAATCCATTAAATATATTGTCAATCAAATATCAAAACACTGGATGTCGATTGCACCAAAGTACGCTCAAAAGGTGGAACTCAGTCTTGCCATTTGTCATAAACTCGTGTTATTTTTTAGTCCCATGGTGTTCTTCAAGTTCTTCTCCATTCTTGTCCTTAGGTATTTCAAAATCATATTTTATCATTAGTAAAATTTTGGAATCAGTTTTAAAGTATACTTCCATTTTATGCTTTCATGTGATAGGTAGATATTTGATTTAATCATCTTCTTGTTGTTTTAGTTGACAGTTAGTTCTTCTAAAGTGTCCGAGCTCTAATACCAATTGTAAGTCCCTGTAAGCCGGCTAGAGGGGGGTCGAATAACCCTACAATTAAAGTTGGTGTGTTCTTTTGCTTTTGCTTAGCAAAGATAATCATATTAGTTAAACAAAATAAACAACATTAAAAAAAATAGTAAGAGACTTGGAAAATTTACTTAGTTACAATAAAGGAGGTTGATAATCTAAAACAGTGAACGCTAAGCTAGAAAATTCTATTTTTTTGAAAGCGGAGTAGCCTCTTACAGACTTTGAACCCTTAGAAATGCATACAGAAATGAATACAAGTTGTTGTGGTACAACTAAGAGGGCAAGGCCTCTTTTTATAGCTTCTAGTTAGATTTGACCATTGGCTAACTTGGTGTTGAAAAAATCCACGTGCAACGGTGCTTTTCTAAGTTGGGACAACTGAGGTGCCTCATTGCTGCCAACTCAGAGGTGTCTCAGCTGTGTTGACGTGGACTCCACTTCTTATCGCTCGACAATGGATCTTGGCCATCGAAAGCGCCTCTAATTGGATCTTAGTCTCTCGAATATTGTTCATCTGAGGCACCCTCAGTCACAACTGAGTTCCCTCGAGTCCTTTTTCCAGCGGCTCTTCTACTGGTCAATCGAGGCGCCCTCAGTCACAACTGAGGCGCCTCGGGTCGTCAAGGTCAGCTTTTGAGTTAACCTTTAATCTATGTTCGCTTAGGTGATTTTCGGTCGTCTAGAGTTGAACTCGCCTAAACCCAACTCCGGTCTTCTCCTCGAGTAAGCTTCCTCTCCGGCTTCTCGTCCCTCAGACGTCACGCGGGTTCTTCTCACTCCACCGATGTACTCTTCCACAAGTCTTCGTCCCTAGGATGCACCGAGCCCGTCGACTCTTTTTCTGTGTCATCTTTCTCACTCGTTGTGTCTTTCGCTCGACTTTTTATGCTCTTAAGTTCCTACACACTTAGACACAAGGTGTCACGCCCCCGGAGGAGCCGCTGATTTGATAAAAATCAGACAACACCTTCCCTATACGGTGGACAACTTGAAGCAATTATACATGGCCTACACGACCCCACATACCTCAGCCAACACGACCAGAATATATATAGCAAAAATAAAAGTAAATCATATACACATATAGTCAAAGTCATGTACCGTCGTGACTACAGCAAAACAAAACAAATATGTACCCCTTTGGGCTGTTAATAACGCAAAACATAGGGAAAACCATAGCACGTATAAGTCTAAGAGTACAGTGTGTAAAGAAAAATACGAACATCCACAAATAAGAGGAAAAATGTGTAGCGATATGAAAAGAAATGAAAAGAAGGGGCTGCCTGCTAGGCACTCCTAGCAACATCATCCTGAAATAGAAAAATAAGCAAACGGGGGTGAGTTCAGGTGAACTTTGGGGGTAATATAGACATATATGCATGGTATCTAAAAAGCTATACAAGTATAGTGAAAACAAACATATACAATCTCTTAGGAATAACAGAATATGCATAACCAAAATACTGAATATACAATACATGCCAGTGTCAATCCCACCTGCAGGGTAGTAGGTCATATAAGCTCATAGTCACGAGTAAATGCAAAATTACCAAACCAAATGCAAACTACCTCCTGTATGTGCATGTCATCCAAGTGCAGCAATTATAACTCAATCAAATACAGCAAACACAATCAAATGCAATCCCATGCAGCGTATGCACATGGTGCAGTGACATGTGTCACTCCTGACGCCAGTCCAACTACCGTAACATGTCATATGTAAACAACTGAGTGAATAGGGTTATGACAACTGTACACACTCCTCTGCTACTAGTACGGAGTGACCGAGTAGACAAGATGCAGTCGAAGACAACACTCTTACCCCATGTCATTTAAGGGAGTCTCGCTCTCATCTCCTTGTATCATACAACAAAGGAGGGATCTCCGCCTGCTACCACACTCCGATAACCACCAACCCATGAGTGGCTAAGTGGACTAGAACATAGCAAAATTGACCACACTACGATAATCACTAACCTCTGAGTGATCGTGTGGTCATGTCCTGTATGACTGACGACCTGTCTCAACCACAAGAGAGTCAAGGGTCGCCAACTATGCAACCGTGTAAGGATGGTGCATGACACTAATACATGCAACACCCACCTAATAATCATCCCTGTTGGGGATCGATGAGTTCGACTAGAGGGGGTGAATAGTCATTCACCCACTTCAGTCGCAGTTCTTCCTACACTTTGTTAGTGCGTAACGGAATAGAAATAAACAAAACTAACAAAAAAGAAATCAAACCACTAACACCAAACCTTTAACGTGGTGCGGAGATAAAGCTCCTACTCCACGACAGTCCGTAAGGTGGACGATCTCGATCCATAGGTGGATGAGTCCCCGGAAAGCCTTCGGCTAGCTCGTGTTACTCCTTGTGGGTGGAGAAACCTTACCACAACCTTGCAACCACACCTGAGCACTTGTAGACTACTAATAAGCTTTACCTAAGTTTATTTGTCAACCTTTGCTCTGCCAAACCGAGCTCTCTGGTGCCAACACCAGTCTACTGGTCCATCTGAACTCGAACGTTACAACCCAACGTTCGAATTTCAGCCGACACCAGTCGACTGCACAGACCATCAGTCCACTGATCTTTTTGTGCCCAACACCAGTCGACTGCCTAAACCCTAAACCTAGGATTTCAATCCTGAGTACAGTCACACAGCACTCATCCTCACCCGACCAACCTAAACCTAACTTTCTAGCCTCCTCCATCAGCCTTGCGCCCCTCGGATGCCTCTCCATCCTTCACGCCTTGACTTCTGGAGCTTCCTTCAGCTTCGGTCCTTGTTGTCAAGTCTTCCTTTGCCAAGATGTCACTTGGACTTTTCTCCTTCGTACCTGTATCCTGCATTCTCACAATGCAACATCAAATACAACAATAAACCTAACTTAAACCTTTTCCCAAACATCAAAACTCAAAGTACCTAGATTGCTCCAACACTCCCAAGAACTACAAGTCTGAAATATAAATCATGAGCTACAAAATAAACTACTAGGTGTACATGTAGAGGATAACTAGTGATCAACTAATGCAGAGTATGAGGTGACTGATAAGCACCATTTTATTGATTATTTTAATTGCTAAAATCCATGTTTGATCCATGTTTTTATTGCTTAATTATGATTTTACCCTAGGTTTTGGAACTTTATCTTATTTTGGACTTAATTGCAAAATTACACAATTTTTGGATTATTTGGCCACTAATTTTCTGATATATTTTTGTAGGCATGAAAGGATCCTGGACCTAGGGCATACTGGGTCAAACCTGAGTCGGAAGTGGAACCGGATCGAATTATCAAGCCTACGATTAATCTGGGCCGTCCGATTCAAGAGCGGCTAGATCTGAGCCATCCGGGACGATCTGAAGCAATCCGAGCTAGGTTTAGGGTTGATCAAGCTCTATGATCAAGATCTGAAGGTTTCATCCCAATCAGAGCTAGATCAACCGTTGGATCAAGCAAGGAGGGCTCTAGAGTGTTCATTCACAGATAGAGTTGATCTGGACCATCCGTTGCATATCTGGAGGATCCGAGCTACCACAAGGCAGATCCTGACCCCAGATCATCATCATAAAAGTTTGGCTCAAATCAGACCAAGATCTACCGTTGGATTGAAGTGGATTAATCTGGACCGTCCATTGGTTTCTATTTAATCAAAATTTCGCCGCAGCCAAGCCTTGTCACATCTCCGCCGCAGTTCTTCGTCTTCAGCTAGTTTCTTCATTTTTCAGCAATTTTCTTCATCTAAGGAGGCGCGATCCCTCAATTCATCATCAAAGCAAGGGTTAGGTTAGTGAAGAGAATCTCAGTGAGGTATCAGAGTTGATTTTTGCTCAATAGCAATGTTGCGCGAGGTCTCGGCAGTTTGCTGTCCGATTTCAGCGAGCTCAGCTGTGCTCCACTTCCATTGCATCCGAGCTGACCAGAGGGGTTCCCTGGAAGGTCTCGGTCACTTCCAAATCCAAATCGCAAGCCACCACAGCGAGTTTGAAGAATTCGGAGCGAAATTTCAGTTTGAGCAAGAATTGATCCGATTCGGTAGCAGAGACGTATCTTCACTGATTTGTTGAGCTTGCGGGTCCGAGGTTCTCCCTTGATTGACGACCAAGGAGCTCTTGAGTTGAGGAATGGTTGAGGAGTAGTTTAGATAGTTTAATTTCAGTTTCTTTTAGCTGTAAATTTCGTTTCTGTCTCGTTTCTTATTGTTTCTGAATTTTAGATTGGTTAAGTTGGTTTAATGCCTTGTTTCTGCTGTAATTAGGGTTTAATCCAATCAGTTAAGTAATTAGGAAGCTTGTTTAGGTATTCATCGATTTCAATTTTAGTTAATTCTGTTCTACAGCTTGCGTATCAATTTTTCCAGCCCGTATCAGCCCCTGTTTTTGCAGATTTCTTTAGTTTCTGAATTTTTCAACTTAGTTCCAATTCAGTTTATGTTTCGTTTATTCCCTGAAATTAAAGATCGCACTTAGTGTGTCAATGCATGAGATTCGATTGTGTTTCTCATTGGGTTTTATTTCTGAATTTATGTTCAGCTGGTATGTATCAAATTCCATTCAGCAGTCTTCAATTTCTGCACACCCATTATCCTGATACTCAGCCTCATGATCTGCATTGAAGTCTTACTGCATCCATGGTATCTGCACCAGATATATGAATTGCATTGGGACTGATCGATCTCATCTCTGTACATCAGTTTAGTGGTCACTGAATTGGTATTGAACTCATATTTCTGCATTGGGATTCGTTTTACTGAAATTCTCCTTGGCATTTCTGAATTTACTCTTCGGACAACTGTGTATGAAGTTGCGAGCTTCATCTCTACGAATTTAAGTTTATAAATGCTGAATAGCAGACTCAAGAACTTATCTTCATGTGTGTAGAGTTATTTCAAATCAGAACCTTGTATCAAGTTGTCCTATGCGTATCAAATATCCACAGCTGATTTGTTAGAGTATGTATCCAATTTGAGCTGAAATTCATTTATGCATTATAAACCTGATTCATGTGTATCAAAGCCTGCATTTTGCTTCTGAATTTCTGAAAGTTAACTGCAATTTCTGAAAAACTGCAATTTCTGCAGTTTGTGTGCCAAGTTGTCTGATTTTTCACTTATTCCTGATTTCCTCCATTCATTTACACATGGAACTTCTCTAATAGATATGTTTTTCAAACTGATTTGATCAGCAATCATTCCTACCCTGGATTCCAATTTTTGGCAAATCAGTTCATGCAATTTTGGTGGCAAGTTAACTCAAATTCTGCATGTTATACTAAGTAATTTCAGCATTGAAATGTATCAAGTTTAAACATACTTTTTAGTATGCTATTGAGCTTGAAAACAGATCGCTTTAACTCCAACTTGAATCTGAATTTCAAGTTTTAATTCTGCATTACATTTCTAGTTAAAGGCATTTGGTATCAAATGAGTTTCGGAATTGATTCTGTATTGGATTGTTTTTAGATTGCTTGAATTGTGCTTTATTGCTTAGCAATTGTTTTGCCTTGAATCAGATTTGCTCCCCAGATTAGGGTAAGTTGCAAATAAGCTCCAAATTGTTTGAGTCCTTTTGGTTGAATGATAACTTGCTATCACTTGTTCAGATCCATGGTTGAGTTTTCCTTTATTTTCATTGTGATTCCATTTCTATTTTGAACCCAAATCTTTATTTGAAACCCGAAATTCACAAACGACACCTAAATACAAGCGCGAATCAAACAATGTCAACTAGCCCCGAGAAAAATACGACCTGTAGCCCCTATATTACATTTTCATACTTTTGATTGTAAAAGGGTTTCCAACATTTCATTTATAAATTCTAAATTTGAGACCCACATTCGTGACAGTCATATTTGGGTTTGTCAGTGACATATGCAGATTAAGAATATCAAACATCGAGACCGTATGGAAATAAACATTGATCATCTCAAAGATCAAACGACAAGTATCAAACAAGAAAAATAAGAGGCGGATAAAAGTATAACCTATTGCTACACATAATAAACCATGCATAGAAAATAATAATATCTACAGAAATAGAGTTAAAGGTATCCGCCTCCGATAAAGAAATCTGAAAGCAACGAGAACCCTGAGTCCAAATAATCCGCAACGAAGTAGCCAAGTCAATCGATATCCTATATCAAATACAACAATCCTTAGCTATTTGAGCAAAAGTAAATAGCTAATCAACTACTTACTCGTATTAGTAGTGATCCTATTTATCGTAACCATTTAATTAAACCCAACTAAATGATTAACTCAACTATTAAGTCTAGGTTCAACTTAAGTTTAAGCCAAGCCTAACCTAAGACCCAAAACACCACTTGAAAACCTAGCTATTCACGATAAGGTTTCAAGGAACAAATCAAAATAGATCTTTCCCCTAAACAAACAATGAAGCCAGCCACCAATGCAACATTTCTACATAAAACAAAGTAAAGGAGAAGAACAAAAGGAATTCCATCGGAATGTATCTCACGGTGACATCTCAAGATTCAAAAACAAAACATCCAAACTCAATCCTATTTCACACTGCAAGATCCCAATTTCTACAACATAGTTCATCCATATTAAGAGTTATGCAACCTATATCGTTTACTAGAACAGAGCCAAAAATCGGTAGTACGATCTGAAATCTCCATAGATTAGAAACGCATACAAGATCGAAAAACGACTTCCATGTTGGTGCAGGAAGCACCATATCGAACCTTATTTTGATATTGGCAAAGGATTCAAAGTTAAGTGTTATTTGTGATCTAATGTTGTTACTTGAGTGTGCAGAAACAAAGTCCTAGCGAAGGGCTGCTAGGCACCTGGCGAAGGGCTGCCAGGAAACCAAGTCCTAGCGAAGGGCTGCTAGGCACCTGGCGAAGGGCTGCCAGGAAACCAAGTCCTAGTGAAGGGCTGCTAGGCACCTGGCGAAGGGCTGCCAGGAAACAAAGCCCTAGCGAAGGACAGCTAGGCACCGGGCGAAGGGCAGCTCGGCATCCAAGACCTGACAAAGGACCGTCAGGCAAAAGTCCAACCAGAGGAACGGTTGGCATCAGGTAAATTCTCCCGAGAGCAGTAGGTGAGGACGCGTTCCCCGTCGAGGGAACAGTAGGCGTCGGTTTGACCTAGGGCTCCATTTTGGAGACCAAAGTCAGAACCAAGACAGCTAAGGCTGTATAAAAGAATAATATAATTGCTATTTGGACTAACCCTGGATGTAGGATCGAAGGACTGAGTATCTGCGGCTCAGAGAGCCTCAAAGGAGTGAGGCAGAAGCTGAGCAGGGCGCCCCGGATGATCTGGGCGCCCCCAAGGTCAACCCAACTCTGCAAGAAGTGAAAACAACCTCAAAGCGCCTCGACAGCTAGATTCGGGGCGCCCCGGACGCTCCGGGCGCCCCGCCTATTCCGGGCGCCCCGCGTGTCGCGGGTGCCCCGCGTGTCGCGGGCGCCCCCACTGCCAGCTGCCGAAGCGCGCCCTTGCGAAGCCGAGAAGATAAAGCTTTGACCGGTCAATGCGGGCGCCCCGGTCAAAGCGGATCCAGAGGATCAGACGCGACCGAGAGCTCTGCGGATCAGAGGCCACGTGGGGGGCGCCCCCGACGTCCCGGGCGCCCCCAGGCCCTATATAAAGGGCCCTCGACCCCAGGCTTCATACAACAGTTCACTCAACGCCTCAAAGCTCTTCTACGCTCGTGTCTTGCTCCGGACACTCTCCAACTCGAGCCGACGACGTCCCGCTGCTCCGAGAAAGTTGATCTACTCCGGACGTCGGTAAAGAAGAGCGTTCTTTTTATTTACTGCACTTATCTTTGTAATTAAATTCTGTAAACCTTTTTGCGCCTATATAGAATTGCCCAAAGTAAACGGTCAACGACCGTGGGCCTTGGAGTAGGAGTCGACACAGGCTCCGAACCAAGTAAATCGACTGTATCTCTGTGTCTTTTAACTTTAATTTCCGCTGCGTACCTACTCTTACTCAAATCCGAAAGTTTTCCGATATTCACCCCCCCTCTATCGGTTTTCTCGATCCAACACTCCACACATAAGGTCTCATTAAGATCAAGTACCAATAACCAATATGAAACTACAAATCCAAAGAAAATTCAACTTCAAGATCCGATCTATAGTAGCAAACTATAGATTCAAACAATCACCCAAATCATCCTTCAATTCACTGAATCGAATTCAACTCCAAGAACAAACTGATCTAGTTACCAGTAGCTCAACCAAAACAACAAATCCAAACAAAAATTCATATCCGCCCCAATGAATTCGTCCATGCTATTTAAATCAAACCAAAACACCAACCATCCACGAATCAACACTAAGATAGTGTAAATTGTATCTGTTGAGGATCCACCATGAAGGTCAGCCTCTGCCCCTCTCCTACAGTTCCAATCATTCAGATCTGACCATGCACCAACACCAGACGAATTGCCTCCTCTCGGTATGTCCCCTCAATATTGGATCAACGCAAGACAAAGGAGCAATTATAATCACCTCACAAACAGATCAGATCACTAGTGTTCGGCAATAGAAGAGGAGATCAAGTACTTACCCCATCCTAGGTTGTCGGTGATGGATCCCTATGAAGAGGTTGTTGGGACTTGATCGTATGATTAGAGGGGGTGAATAATCAATTACCCACTTGATTCGCCGGTTCTTCCTACATGTGTACGCAATGGAATAAAATACAAACTAAAACTAACAAGGAAGAACACAAACCAATTTAACGTGGTTTGGAGATAAAACTCCTACTCCACAACATTCCGTAAGGTGGGCGATCCCGATCCATCGGTGGATGACTCCCCGAACAGCCTCCGGCTAGCTTGTGGGTGGAGAAACCTCGCCAAAACCTTGCGACCACACCTGAGCACTTATAGACTACTAATAAGTTTTACCCAGACTTATTTCGTCAACCTTTGCCAAGTCAAATCGAGCTCTCTTAAATAGAGCTCGTTGTTGTTCCAACCATTACTAGTCGACTGATGCCAATACCAGTCAACTGGTCCATCCGAATTTGAACGTTACAACTCAACGTTCGAATTCCAACCAACACCAATCGACTGATCATAAGATCAGTCGACTTATCTTTCTGTGACCTTTACCAGTCGACTGATCCAAGCATCAGTCGACTGCCCAAACCCTAAACCTAGAGCTTTAGCCTCGAGTATAGTCACTTAGCACTTGTCCTCGCCCGACCAACCTAGACCTAGCCTTCTAGCCTCCTTCATTAGCCTCGCGTCCCTCGGATGCCTCCCCATCCTTCACGGCTTGTCTTCTGGAGCTTCCTTTGACCTCGGTCCTTATTATCGGGTCTTCCTTTACCAAGATCCTACTTGGATTTTTCTCCTGTTGTACCTATATCCTGCATTCTCACAATGCATATCAAATACAACAATAAACCAAACTTAAATTTTTACCCAAACATTAAAATCCAAGGTACCGAGATTGCTCCAACAATCTCCCCCTTCTTGATGTTTGGCAATCCATTTAAGTTAGGGAAACAACAACAAAGTAAATAATTATGCATAAATCATGGAACCTAACCTTAGGCTCCCCCCTTTACCTAAACTCCTCCTTGAGTGGGTTTTCCTTGCAAAGGTATTTCTCCCCCTTTGCCAACAAAGGCTCCCCCTTCACCTAAGCATCCCCTTGAGCTTGGATTTTTTACAAAGGTGTGTTGTTTTCCCACTTAAACCCAACACTTCTCCCCCTTTGCCACACATCAAAAAGAGATCCAACAGAGATGGGTCGCTAATGGCTAGATCGGCTGCTGCCCCATAGAAATCTCCCCGTTCAATCACGCTCGAACGTATATAGAGCCCCGATCTAGTGAGGGAAGAAGAGAAGAATACCTCCTGCGGTCGGTTGACGATGAGCACGAGTACAACCTTAATCGTGGAGAAAGGATTAGTGAAGTTGGCATGAGGAAGAAGATGAAGGGAGAAAAATTCTCAATCATGCAGAGAAGGCACACTTCGACGGAGGAAACAAAAAAGGAGGAGAAGAGGTGGCTTTAAGGGGAGGGTCATTTTGCGAATAACCCCTTAAAGTTTAGCCAATCAAACCTAAACCCTTAGTTAAGATCTTTAGCCTTTTAGCGCTTCGAGTTTCTGACAATTCCAACCTAAGCCTATTAAGATTCATTCTTAAGCATTCAGTCCCTCCAGATTTTGAGTTTTATCAATAAAACCACCTTCTCAAATCTCGTCGGCTTGAAAACCCTAAAACCCTATCCATAAACTCTCAAAAAAAATTTGGACTGATTTTCGAATTACTGTATTTAACACAAAGCATTAAACACAAACAGGACCTAATTTGACTTGGTTGATCATTTTAAAATTAATCTAGGATACTTACAATCTTTCCCTTTTGATGTGCATCAATCCGAGTTAAATTAGGGTAACAGACAAGAAATAAAATTGTTTATGAAAATAATAAAAAATAATTTTGTAATTAAGTATAAGAAAAATTTTGCAATAAATCACAAGAAAAATTTTACAATAAATCTCCCCCTTAACTTAACCCTTATAAATCTCCTCCTTTGATTATATCAAAAGGTTAAATAAGAGACAACGGTACAAAGGAAAGGGAAGAATGGTCAAAGCTAAACACCTTGGCGTCTCTAGTGCAATATATCTTATTTGGCGGGCAAGGAACAAATGCATATTTGAGGGGGCAACAACCAACATAGAGGATGCTTTTCGAAAGGTCTAGATTCATGTGCACCGATTCGTGGACCTCATCTCTACATAACCTCATGATAGAGTAAGCAAGTGAAGATTACTATGTGTTGTTATGCTCCTGTTTTGAGCAATTTTTTCTTTGATGTTTGCTGTGATTTTCGCCCAATATGGCCTATTTTGTGAGTGTGTTGTGCCCATGTGTGGGTTGTGAGTTGTGTGTGATGATGCGCCCGTGTGTGAGCTAGGATTTGTGTGTGATGTGCTGCCCATATGTGGTCGTGATGGTGTGAGAGATGTCGCCCATGCGTGGGTTGTGAAGATGAGTAAGTGATGTGAGTTTTTGATGTACGCCCATGTGAAGGGGTTGATCTAATGTGATTTGTTCTCATGTGCTAAGTGGAGGATCTCCCTCACTACACTTGTTAATATATAAACAATTTTTTTAAAAAAAAAAGGTTAAATAAGAGACAATTCAAGCACTATCGTTGGATGCACAAGTTAAATTAGAGCCAACACGCCCTCACCGTCAGATCCAAGGTTGCGTTAGCAATGACATTGTTGCACGTCGTTACATTTATTACGGTATAGCGCTCTCACAACCCGAGGAGGATATTGTATGCCACCCGTTAATGCAGCAATATAATGCACCAATCATCAACATAATACGCCATCTCATGCATCGTGTCCATTAAATATGAAGTTTCCTCTCCTAAGGGCCAAAAGTCAACCAGTTGTCTCAGTAAAATGCAGCCACCTCGGCTCTTCATTCTTCTAAAGATAATCTCAGAAAGCGAACCACCAGCACATCATTGTCCAATTAGTCAGACTATATCTTCTTCAACTAGACTTGAAGGGGAGGCTTATGATGTAGATCGAGGAGATTTGCAGTACTTCGTGTCCCATAAGATAGAAAGTCATGTTGAGCTGTCAGTCAAAGTCAAGATGAGTTGGATCCCCATATTTACCTTGACTCTCTCTCAATCTCAGCGACATACTCTCTCTCAGTCTCGACCAC
The DNA here is from genome assembly GCA_024364735.1 of Boesenbergia rotunda. Taxonomy (NCBI): domain Eukaryota; kingdom Viridiplantae; phylum Streptophyta; class Magnoliopsida; order Zingiberales; family Zingiberaceae; genus Boesenbergia; species Boesenbergia rotunda. The sequence continues at coordinate 24,222 of JAGFNQ010003064.1, read as the reverse complement.
AAACTCTCTCTTAGTCTTTGAGACAAACTCCCTCAATCTCGGCAATAGGCTCCCTCTCAATCTTCGCTATAATTACTGATATTATCTCCATCTCGCCCCCAATTGCTGACACCCTTCCTCAGGATCGGATCGCAACAACTTCTCAGTTTCAATCTCAGACCCTTACTTTGTGTTGGCCTAGACCCAAAGAATAATGCACCCAAGAACCACACCAATATGCAAGAAGAACAAAAGAAAACGGAAAAATCGAAAGAACGAAAGAATTTATTTTTCTGGAAGAAACAAACTTACAAAAACTGAGACTTAGTTTCACCTGCCTCTAGGACCCTTTAAATACACCACGAATAAGATTTATTCATGACTAATCCCATTAAAATAGAAATTAAAATAGGAAGACTAATTCGCTAGTTATCCCATTAAGATAGGAAAGGCTAGCCCAAGACTAAGTCATAAACCAAAGACTAAGCTATAAAAATTATAAAAATAAAAAGTAAAGTGTGATGATAATGTCGTCTGGATTATTTTCTCACATTACTTCCCCTAATCCAGACATGGCTGTAAATCACGGACGCCGAGTAGTTGTCGCATGGTAGCTAACTTCACTCCTGGCAATGCTTTAGTTAATATATCGGCTCATTGTTCTCCAGTATTAATGAATTCAATCACAATCTGTCTTTTCTCAACACATTCTCTGATAAAATGAAACCTTGTATTTATGTGCTTGTTTCGACCATGGAATACCGGATTCTTCATGAGAGCTATAGCAGATTTGTTGTCAACAAACAAAGTTACCGACTTTGGCTTTACACAAGTTAATTCGCTGGCAAGGCTCCTCAACCACAAGGCATGGTAGACCGCAATTGTGGTTGCCATGAATTCTGCCTACAAGATGAAAGTGCCACTGTCTTATGCTTCTGTGAATTCTAGGACATCAAACTTTCATTAAAATAGAAAGTCATTCCACTTGTGCTTTTCCTTCCATCGAGATTGCCGGCTAAATCACTGAGGATCTGTTTGACCACCTTTTGATACACGATTGTAGGCCTCTCCATGTATCTGCTCGCCAATCTGACAGAATATGATGGGTCCGGCTCTTCAAATAGCACCAGCATTGCCTCATTCTCTTCTTCGTCAATACCAACAACTTCCTCAGTGTTGGCATAGATATCAGCAATGGACCTAAAGCGGACTGGTCTTTCTTGAGACTCGAGTGAGTCTGTTAATGAAGGCGAGGTAGCTGCATGGGCGTTTGATGGTGGTGTAGATAGACTTGACGTTCTTGGCATGGGTACCACAGCTGTTGCCGATGGTGTGACATCTTCCACCCCTGCCTCAGTGTCTACTGCAACAATCACCTCGTCGGTGTCGAATGCATCCACCACCATAAACTCCGGTAAGTTTTCTTCATTGTTGGCACCTGCATTCCATGTCCATTCACAATTTTTTTGAAACATTACATCTCTACTTACTTGTAGCTTGTCATGCTTTGGATCAAACAGACGATGAGCTTTGCAACCTTCCTCGACACCCAAGTATACCATCGGTGACCTTCTGTCGTCAAGTTTCTTCAGATAAGGGGTTGTGTTTTTCACATATGCAACACAACCGAACACTCTCAAGTGGACGAGATGTGGCTTTCTCCCCATCCAAGCTTCAAATGGGGTACGCTCTCCGAGCCCCTTAGTTGGGAGACGATTCAGCAAATAGACAGCATGCCTAACTGCCTCTCCCCAGAACCTTGTGGGCATATTTGTACTCTTGAGAAGAGATCTTACAATAGCCATCACGGTGTGGTTGCGGTGCTCCACGACACCATTCTGTTGAGGTGTGTAGGGAGTCGTGAGGTGCCGTTCGATTCCTTCATTTTCACAGAATCGAGTAAACTCCATGGATAGGAACTCGCCGTCTCGATCTGTCCGGAGTGTTCTGATCTTGTACTCAGTCTTGTTCTCTGTCAGGAATTTGAACTTCTTGAATGCCTGGAATGCATCACTCTTTGCTGCCAATACAAACACCTACATCCACCTAGTGAAATCATCCACAATTAGAAAAAAAATACTTGTTACCGGCAAGTGTACATGGTGAGATTGGCCCGTAAATATCAGCATGGAGAAGTTCTAACGGCTTCTTTGCTCTAAAGTTTGCTTGGTACGGGAACGACAATCTTGCATGCTTGGCGATCACACACACCTCGCAAAGCTTGTTCGGCTGGGGCAATATTGGCACATCAACTGCCAATTTCTTCTCACCCAATAGCTTCAAGTCATGGAAATTGACATGTCTGAGCCTTGCATGCCATTACCAGGTTGGGTCTTCTAGGCTTGCCAGGAGACAAACTTACTTGAGTGTCTTCAAGGTTATCTTATACAAGCGATTTTGTGTTCGCTTTACTAGCATCAAGAGTGTAACGACCCAAAATTTCCATTTTTAGTTCTTAAAGTCCTTAGAATTATTTAAAAATGGTTTAGAAATATTCTAGATATTTTTAGGGATTTTTAGAATATTTTTATGGAATTTTCCGAGTCCGTTTAGTATATTTAAAAAAGGGTTTAAGGGCAGCAGGGGGTTCGAACCCGCGACCAGCAGGAGACCAGGCGCGAGCGCGACCGGCTAGGCTAGGGTATCAAGCACAACGAAAGATGGCGAGAAATATAGTTATAGAGTAGTTACGATTCTTTTTATAAAGATAGTATAAATAGATAAGTTAAGAGAGGAAATTGGATTTTTGGTTTCTCTCTTCCTCACCCTAGCCGCGCGACTCCTCTCCCTCTCCTCTCTTGGGCGACGCCGACCAACACCAAGGCCAAGAGGGCCGGCCAAGGCTCTCCTCCGAGAGATATTCCTATATTCGGGATCCCCGCGACGAGAGGAACGCATAGGCGCGAAGAATTCTCCGAGATCTCAAGTTTCTCCCGAGCCCTAGACCTCAATTTCGGTTGTAAGTCCAAGATATCAATGTAAGTACTGCTCACCTGCAGTAAGAGGCGGTTTTTCCGCAAGAATTTCCCTTAAAAGTTTTTAAAAGAGATATTTCCTTTTTGTTTAAGTTTTCGCATGTGATCTTAGTTCATTATATGCTTGTATAAGTTTGATTAAGCACCCTATGTGAGATTAGGGGCTAAGAAAGTTATGAGAAAAGAAAAGAGAAGATAAAGATAAGAAAAGAAAAGGCCAAGGCCTTAAGAAATCCCCAAAAGTCAAGACTTAGGGATTTTAGCACGCAAGGTGCTCGAGAAAATGCCAAGGCATTTACAGATAAGAAAGAAAAGAAAGAAAAGCTATTTTATTTTCTAAGGCCAGTACCCGGCGTCCAAGGGCGTCGTTAAAGAAATCCAAGTGTCCAATTCCAAGGTCTTGGCCCTGGTAGACCAAGGTCTGCTCTATTAGGATTGGTGGCTCGCTACCCCAACCTTTTAGGGAACGCGCATGAGATGGTACTTACGTCTTCAGTGGATCCAAGTGATTATTATTTTCAAGTATATGCTTTAGCAAAGTTTCTAAAGTTTAAAGAGTTTTCAAAAAGTTAAAGAATAGCTAAAGTTTCAAGTTGAGCCAAGAAAAGTAAATTGAGATTTATTAATGCTTGAGTATGCATGTTTTGAGTTATACATGTTCTTAGTTTTCTTTCAAGCATATAAGTATCTCATATGATTTTCATATTGTTCAAGAAGCATGTTTGCACATTTCGAGATTTTGTGAGCTAGATAGTACTTACTAAGCTTTTTGCTTACTAGTTGCATTTCCTCTTACTGCAGATAAAGGTAAAGGCAAGCAATTCTGAAGGAAGGCGACGAGGCGGTGCTGAGTAAAGTGTGTGTGGTGGCTGATTTTGGAGAGATCCTTGAGACGAGACAATTTAGTTATTTGAATTACAATGTTTTAGTTTATTCAAATTTCAAGTTCTTGCTTTATGGAGTTTAGCGAACATTTAAGCTTTGGATAGTACTACATGCTCAATTTCTTAGAGTAAAGATTCCATGACATTTCATTTAGCATACATATCCTTATGATTGCGTTGGATGAGTAGAAGTGTGAGTAGTTTGGAATATTGATACTTTGTTGAAGATATTGATGCATGTGCCAAGATAGTACTAGTTCCCCTTTGAATCAAGTTTTTATTGCTTAAATATGTTTAGAAAAGTTGCATTCACATTTCATAATGCTTTAGCAAGGTTATAGAACATGTATTTGGTGTTATGAATGCATAGGAGTCAAGATTGGTACAAACTCTAAGGTTAAAGTTCATATAAACTTGAATAGCTTAATTACTTCCACAAAAGTTCTAATTTCAAGTTTATGGATTCGTTTTGATTGGCTAAATTGTTTAGAAAACTGGTATAGAGTATAGAAATGGTGTCATGATTTTATATGGCTCGAAACTATATGTTTGGTGGGCTTTTGAAGCAAGTTTCGAAACCTGAATTTTCAGATTTCAGGCTTATCAGTCGACTGGTACAGTACCAATCGACTGATACCCGTAAGCTGAGTTGGGCGAGGCAAGTTTCAATAAGTATTTTCTTACGAGTTTTTTTGAGAAAGAAAGTGTGACATGGTATCATGCATGACTATTTAAGTTAGAATATCATTCTTAGATAGATTAAAAAGAAAAAAAAAAGATTTTCGCATTTTTAGTCGTGCATTAGAGTCGAGAAGTAGACAAAAGTAACGATCCGTCTAAGGCAGAGAAGGCGGGTCGCTACAAAGAGCTTCCTGCTCCCATCAATCACCTTCATGGTATCTCCTTCCATGTGCATCTCGTTCCCAGTTTCTATCAATTGACCAAGACTGATGATATAACTACAAAGTTTGGGAATGTAGTATACCTCATGGAGAGTCTTCTGATCGCCGTTCTTGCATTCGAACACAACCGTCCCTTTGCCCATGATCTCTATGGTTGATCCATCGTCAAACCTCACCCTCTCGGTGATGGTTTCATCTAGTTCTTGAAACTTCTCACGATGGCCAGTCATGTGGTTGCTGGCACCGTTGTCAAGGTACCAAACGTCTTTATCTTCTCCTTTCTTAACGCTGCGATACATCTCCGGTAGAAACCTTTCTTCACTGAGCAGAATGATATCTTGCCGCTCACACCTTACGTCAAACTCCTCATGGGACACAGTCATCATCAGTGTTGGCTCTTCATTTGTGGCGCAAGTGAGGTGAGCCTCATCATCTTGTCTCTTGTTGGATCGGGTTGGACCGGCTAGAGGGGGTGAATAGACGGGGAAAAGAAATTATGAAAGTGGAGGCACTCGTCTTCAAAAAAAGAACTTGGTCGCAACTGAGAACGTTGCTTCCAAGGCAGTGGACGCTCAATAAAAATCTCCTTGTGGCGGAGAAGCCTTACAAAAATAGCACGCTAGAGATTTTACAAGAATGAATAAAATGATTGATTTCTAAAGCAAAACCTCTAAGTCTATTTATAGCCTAAGAGAATAAATCTGGATTGTTGATTGTTGATCACTTTTCTCTTGGTCGTTGATCCATGGATGTAATCTGGATGGTTGATCTTGGATGGGATTAAACTGCATCCATTGGATTTGATTAAAGAATAATGTAACATTATCCTTTAAGTTTTAATTGTTTTAATTAAAACTTTATCTTTCCTCGAGATGGTTGTTGGAATCTCCATGTCGCTGTTGTAATCTCTAAGTAGTAATATCGGCAACATTTTACTGCCATCGCCCTTTAGTCCAAATGGTAAGTGGGTTAGTGTGTGTTGTCGAGGTCTCGGGTTCAATCCTTCGTGGCACCAAATAATTTTCTCTTTTCTTTTGGGCGCTTGGACTAGTCTTTTTGATTCTTCGTCTTCTGGGTGATTTCCGGCCAACCGGAGTTAGGCTCACCCGAACCCGACTCCGGCCTTTCGCCCCTCGAGCGTCCTTCCTCCCGGCTTCTCGTCCCTCGGACATCGCGCACGTCCTTCTCGCTCCACCGGTGTACTCTTCCGCAGCATCTGCGTCCCTCGGATTGTACCAAGCCCGTCGGCTCACTTCCCCGCACAATCCTTCTCGTCCGCTACATCTTACACTCGACTTCCTCCGTACCTAAGCTCCTGCACACTTAGCAGAGGGATTAAAACCAACAGGACCTAACCTAACTTGGTTGATCACATCAAAACCAACTGGGGCACCAACAATCTCCCCCTTTTCGGTGTGCATCAACCCAAGTTTAGTTAGGGATAAACAACAAACAATAATAGTATTGTAATAGAATTAAGCATAAAAAAATTTTGCAATCATGTACATAACCTCCCCCGAACTACTCTCCCCCTTTGATCACAGCAAAAATGGGACAAAAAAAAATAGGGAAGGGAAAATATAATTAGGGAAGAAGAAAAATTTTAAGTGTGATAACAAATATTCTAAGTAAAAAGAATCGTATTACCACAAATTTTTCAAATTTAAAATGTCATATTTTTTCAGAAGTTAATTCCAATTTTTTTATCGAAAAAAATAGATTTCAATAAACGATTCATAAAAAAATCGAACATTTATGAAAAAAATCTGAATATTTTTGTCAAAGTCGAAGATGAAGATATGAGTTTAGACAAAAATTTTCAGCTTTAAATTTGTTTATCAAGTCTAAAAATAATAGATACAAGTTTTTGAAGAATAATTTTTTTAAAAAAAAATTATAATGATTTTTTCCACTATATCTGTATCATGAAAAATTAGATCAATAAAAATAAATTATTTATCTATTTTTTTTTAATTTTAATTTCAAATTTTGACCGAAAATATTTGAAAATTATTAACATAACTTTTGTAAAAGAATTCTGCACAAAAAAAATTTATCAGTTTAAAATAAATTTTGGAATCCAAAATAAATTTTCATCTACGGGGTTAATCAAAAACTTTGGAGGAATATAATTTCTAGGAATTTTCCTAATCTGACCCTTATGATTTTTAACATACCAATTCAGATTTTCAGGATAAAAATTCTTTTTAATTCTTAAACATGCAATATCATTTTCTAATTTCTCCACTAGATTCTTCAAATTTTCATTTTCTATTTTTAATGGTCGGATAGAACAGATGAGCATACAGTGCCAAATCTTTCTTTTAACTCAGAGTTTTCTATCTCCAATTTATTCATCGACTTAACCATGGATTTTATTACCGAGTAGATTCGAGCAGGTGGAAGTAGACATACCTCACTTACCGGGTCGGTTTCGAAAAGCGAGGTTCCTCCTTCGTCGTCGCTTTCTTCTGACGTCTCTCCCCCTTTATCAGTGCTCCCTTCTTGATGGTTTGCCATCAGCGCAAGTCCCGCGTATTCTTGACCTTCCGACTCCTCTGACGAGGACTCATCGTCGAGTTGGATCTTCCTTGTGTTCAGTGCGGCGATGTCTGATTTCTTATTCTTCTCTTCATGCAATTCTAGGAATTTCTCCCAGAGCTCTTTTGCCGAGTTGTAATTCTTGATGCGGTTAATTTCTTGCGCGGGAAGAACGGCTAGTAAATGAAATTCAGCTTTGCTGTTTGCTTCAAAGTCTGATTTCTCCTTCTTGGTCCACGACTTTATTTCTTTATCCTTGCCGTTGTTGTCTTTAGGAACTGAAAATCTATTTTTCATAATTATTAGCAATTCAATATCAGTTTTAAAAAATACCTGCATTGGCGCTTCCACATCGCGAACTCCCCCTCAAATTTCGGCGGGTAGATTACGGCTCCAACCATTTTTCTTGAAACTGCTGCAGTCGGCGATTAGTCCTTCTGCGGCGACCTTGGCTCTGATACCACTTGTTGGATCGGGTTGGACCGGCTAGAGGGGGTAAATAGACGGGGAAAAGAAATTATGAAAGTGGAGGCACTCGTCTTCAAAAAAAGAACTTGGTCGCAACTGAGAACGTTGCTTCCAAGGCAGTGGACGCTCAATAAAAATCTCCTTGTGGCGGAGAAGCCTTACAAAAATAGCACGCTAGAGATTTTACAAGAATGAATAAAATGATTGATTTCTAAAGCAAAACCTCTAAGTCTATTTATAGCCTAAGAGAATAAATCTGGATTGTTGATTGTTGATCACTTTTCTCTTGGCCGTTGATCCATGGATGTAATCTGGATGGTTGATCTTGGATGGGATTAAACTGCATCCATTGGATTTGATTAAAGGATAATGTAACATTATCCTTTAAGTTTTAATTGTTTTAATTAAAACTTTATCTTTCCTCGAGATGGTTGTTGGAATCTCCATGTCGCTGTTATAATCTCTAAGTAGTAATATCGGCAACATTTTACTGTCATCGCCCTTTAGTCCAAATGGTAAGTGGGTTAGTGTGTGTTGTCGAGGTCTCGGGTTCAATCCTTCGTGGCACCAAATAATTTTCTCTTTTCTTTTGGGCGCTTGGACTAGTCTTTTTGATTCTTCGTCTTCTGGGTGATTTCCGGCCAACCGGAGTTAGGCTCACCCGAACCTGACTCCGGCCTTTCGCCCCTCGAGCGTCCTTCCTCCCGGCTTCTCGTCCCTCGGACATCGCGCACGTCCTTCTCGCTCCACCGGTGTACTCTTCCGCAGCATCCGCGTCCCTCGGATTGTACCGAGCCCGTCGGCTCACTTCCCTGCACAATCCTTCTCGTCCGCTACGTCTTACACTCGACTTCCTCTGTACCTAAGCTCCTGCACACTTAGCAGAGGGATTAAGACCAACAGGACCTAACCTAACTTGGTTGATCACATCAAAACCAACTGGGGCACCAACAGTTGCTGCTAGTGCCTCCTGCACTGTCTTGACGCTGCGTACCACGACCACGACCATGCCCTCGCCCACGCCACTTGCCACGATTAGGGCCGCTGGACCCGCGCCCCTTGCCTCCTGACGGAGTGTCCATGCTGCTCCCTTTTTGTCGCATTTGCCATTCGGCATGAGTAAGTAGGAGCTCACTGATGTCTCCCAGGATAGATGTCACGAATGTGGGCCTCAAATTTAGAAATTTATAAAGCTAAAAACCCTTGCTAGCAAATAGAAATGTAGAATAGGGGCCTCAGGTCGTATTTTTCCAAGACTAGTTGTGAGAGTTTGAATCAAGCTTGAAAATTTATAAAGCTAAAAATTCGCTCTTCAACGTTTGTACGCGAGCCTTCTTCACTCGTTCACTGCCTAGGTACCTCAGCTTGAGGCTATCCCAGACTTCTTTCGGCGTCTTCTTTGTTGCGATTTGGAGAAGAATGTCTTCGGGGACACACTGCAAGATGTATGCACGTGCCTTTTTGTCCTTCTTTGCATCCACCTGGGCTTCTTTCTCTGGCTCCACCGTCTCCCAGACTCCCTGGGCATCGAGAATTGCCTCTACCTTTATTGCCCACACAGTATAATTGTGAGGGCTTAGCATCGGATAAGGAAATGTCACTCAGCCGTTCTCTTTCGCTAGGATGATCGACATTTTTGTGGAAGCGTGGAGTCTTGGCTGCTCTTATACTACCAAAGCTCTTATACCAATTGTTGGCCCAAACCCAAAGAATAACGCACCCAAGAACCACACCAATATGCAAGAAGAACAAAGGAAAACCGAAAAACCGAAAGAACGAAAGAAGAACGAAAGAATTTATTTTTCTGGAAGAAACAAACTTACAAAATTTGAGACTTAGTTTCACATGCCTCTAGGACCCTTTAAATACACCACGAACAAGACTTATTCATGGCTAATCCCATTAAAATAGGAATTAAAATAGGAAGACTATATCGCTAGTTATCTCATTAAGATAGGAAAGGCTAGCCCAAGACTAAGTCATAAACCAAAGACTAAGCCCTAAAAATTATAAAAATAAAAAGTAAAGTGTGATGATAATATCGTCTGGATTATTTTCTCACACTTTGTCTATTCTCAAGGTCACTTCACATCGATGTCAACCCTTTTTAACCCTCAAGATAGGCCTATGTCCTACACTGGCTCGCCGACAATGACTGGGAATATCCAGGACACGTGACATTCTGAGAATGAATGAGCAGTTATAAGGTTATCAGATCTGGTCTCCTAGATAGGGATGATAATTTCCTCTGAACCTGATGGAGGATCCGATATCTAATCCGAATGGAGGAGAGTATGACCTATTAAATTATATATATATATATATATATATATATATATAAAAGATTTTTTTCTCAAAATTCACTAATTATTTTTGTTGATGTTAGGTGTAGGCTATATCAAGGTTCGTAGAATCGCGATCCTACACAGGATCAATTTAGGGTCAGGATCGGATCGGTCAGGATCGGATTGTAAAATCGTACGATCCTATCAAAAATCCTTAAAATGAAAAAATATACAATTTTTATTAACACTATAATGAAAATAATCACGTTTAACTTCAAGAATATTCTATTTATTACAAGATGATCCAATTTAATTGTCAACCTATTAGATAATAGACATCTAAAGACTCATCATTTTAGAAAAAAGATATAACATAATATTATTAATCAAAAACTAACTAAAAAATAATTAAATAGATATTTAAATAATCTTAAAACACTAACACTAACGATGTAAAAGATAAAAAAAATAATAAAAAAGATTAATAATCTTCTGGGCCTCTGAAAAGGCTTTAAACAATATTTTTTGGGATTCAATCTTAAAACTAACTTGTAGATCTTTGAACGAGTTTCAATTTGATATATTATAGGTCACGTGGTTCAATCCGAGTCAAAAGTTATGACCTCTTAAAGCTTTCATCGATCCTGTTCCGATTCTGTTCCGATCCTGTCCGATCCTATGCGATTCTGTCCGATTCTGTCCGATCCTACCGATCCTGCTGCGATCCTACTACAAAAAACGATTCTGCGCGATTCTGGATCGTTTTCTGGCGTAGGATCGTAGGATCGTACGATCCTACGATCCAGGATCGCGATTCTGCAAACTATGGGCTATATAGATGTTTAATCTATTTTTTTAATTATATTTCTTTTTTAATACAATGTTAATTCTAATATACTTTTTTTTAAATGATGATATATAGTTGGATGGAACATAGAAGATATATGATTCTTTAATGGATATAAGTATAGATATTATAATGGATATCCAGGCCCGGCTTAAGGCACAGGCCACTAAGGCCTGTGCCTAGGGCCCCAACAAAATTAGGGTCTATTATTATTATATATATAATATTAAAGTTTAATTAATTTTTTTATCTGTTGGCATGTCATGCAGCGTGATTTGGGCCGCTGCATTATGCATGCAGCGCTATTCGCGCTGTGCATGCAGCGCGATTTTCGTGCATGGCATTAATCATGCCAAACCAGCTGTGTTAAGACATTTAATTTTCCAATAATTGGCATTTAATTTTCCAATAATCCGTGATTTGCTTCACCCAATAATCACATTTAATTTTTCAAACTTCCTCATTTAAATCGTGCATGACATTAATCATGCCAAACCAGCAAACCTCATTCCAAAACTTCAATCACCAATAATTAATTTCATATTAATTATAATTATTATATTGTCATAAAAATTTTATTTAGGACTATAATAGGTTAAGGCTGATCACTTTTTTCCATTCTATTTTATATGTCATTAGCTCAGTTTTCTCAAGATCCACCAAGCATTAGTTTTCTTTCCTCATCAGTGATTTTTTAAGAAGACATCTTTCTTCTCAAGGCTCAATCCTCCCTTGCTTGGTATTCGGTAATAATTTTTCACTCTTTTCTTCTTCCAATCTTGAATCTTCTTCGAAATTATTTTTATTATTCTGTATAAATGATAATATAGATGGAATGAATAGAATTTTTTTCCTATTTTTTTCTATGCAAGTAAATTATTACCATCACAAATCTAATTTATGCACTTAAAAAATAATAAAACATGATTTATAAAAAATTTAATATCTTTACTTGTTCTTGTTCTCATCTAGGTCATCCATGCCAACTTTATTTTTTAGCTTTTCTATTTAGCATAACGAATACTACGTCAATAAGAACTGATGGTATATTATCTTTTTATCCAGGTTTTATTTTTACTTGGAAAACTATCGACCAAATAGAGACTTAATAATAAAGTCTTATTAACGTTCAACAATGTCTCAAGAAAGATTAAATAATCTAACAATTTTATCAATTGAAAAAAAATATTATCAAAACTTGAATATAAAAATTTAATTAATAATTTTACATCTCAAAAAGTAAGAAAATTAAATTTTAAATAAAAATTTATTTTTTAAATTAATATTTTATTTTTTTAAAAAAAATTTAAACCCACCATTGTCGGTCCCAAGTCCGAATGAAAAGGGTGAGAGAAAATTTTTATTTTTTAAAAAATTATTAAAGATTAAAAAATAATTTAGCCTAGGGCCTCCTGGAATCTTGAGAAGGCCCTGTGGATATCCGATCCTCGATGAGTATGAGGATGGAGTATATTGAATTCGTTCCAAATCCGACCCATTGTCATCCATACTCCTTATTGCCCCTACTAACACTTAGTGTTGAATGAATAAGGAGGCAGCCAATGGCTGTCGGATCTGGTTCTCTCACCGACCCTACGATGATGATACTTCGGTTGACATGGAGATGTTTTCTTGACAACTATATAAATACTCATGAAGATAATGATAGGGGATTTCGATTTTTCCTTAATTTCACCATGTTCTATCTTTTGCTCATTCTTCGTCCTTCAACGATACTACCTAAAATAAATCTTAACTTAAGCGTCGGAATGATCCCGAGATCCATCCCCCGCCAGTCTATAAATCTTTTGGAGTTTCTTTTAGGTCATTTCATTACTTTCACTAACAATCCTCGAAAGGCACTGTGTCAATACTTTAGTTAATTGGTGGCTTAATTGTCCATACTATTTGACCGGAATACTCTGTTAAAAAAAAGCAAGTAGATGAATCAAAAATGGTTGAGAACCCTTCCAATTCAATTCTTCCAACAAATTGCATTCAGACTCTGCTAATTATGTTTAATAGAAGGAGATCTGGTAATTATGTTTACTTAATAGAAGGAGATATTTTACTCTTTTTCAAATTGTTTTTAAAAGTTTTCCAAACATTCCAAAAAATGTTAGATTTTGGATGTTAGTAGAATTCAAAAAACATGCAATTTTAAAAAATAATAATTTTCTCTATTTAATTGTCACACTTGTCTGTTTATGCAAATGTCTTTCTTAATCAATGTGTACGTAGGTACGTACGTACAGATTCATGGATTTGCACCGTGTACCTACGTAATCCGCTTCAATTCATGAGCCAACGTTCACCAGATCCAAAATGCCTTCCTGCGACGCCGATAGACGACGACCTCTCCTTGCCGGCGCCCACGTCTAGAGTGGTGTAAATTTCTAATTCTCCCCTCCGCCGCCGCCGCCGCCGCCGCCCGATCCTTCTCCTGTGCCTCCGGCGCTGTCGTCGCCTCCTCCACGTCCGCCGTGATGTTGCGCGTTCTGGAGACGGAGTTGCACGTATTGACTGCCAATCCACACTTAGAAATTAATTCGTATTACAGTAATATGGATCTTCATTCCGCCGGCGAAGTTCCGGGAATCCTGCAGATGAAACAGCGTCTGACGGCGTGCTGCGCTCGTTCTCGTCGGAACTGATGCGGTCGCCGCCGGCCCAGGAGTTGCACGCCAGCTCGCCCTCCCAATTTGAATCGAGAGTTTAAAGAATCCACGATAAACTCAAGTAGTAACCGACTAAGCGAATACCAAGCCATCTACTTTACTAATTTTTAGTAATAAAGAAAAACAGGACAACATATTAGTTTTAGTAGCCAAATTTATTATTAGCTTCATTAATTTGTTCTTAAAATTCCTCCCTTCCTAAAATATTTCACTTAATATAGTTAAAGGTACAATTTATTAAAAGTTTAACAGGTCGCCGTTCTATATTTCCTGAAAAAGAACAAACTTTACTTCTAATTATTTTTATCCACCACCAGTTTAACCCAAAAATGTTAATTTTAGTGAAATTTCCCAACTGAAAGCCGGTAATGACTTTACTATTTGATTCCTCCAATATTTGAACCTTTTATATTTTTTCCCCCTTTTTTTGTAATTTTTTTTTGTGGCGGTTAATATTTTCTGGCATAAATAAAAGGGGGTCTATATCTACAGAGAAAAGGGGTGAAAATTAATGTTATACCGGAATCGCACGTGCTAGTCCTCCCCTGTTCTGTGCCACCGACGTACTCTCCGAGCAATTTGAGTTTTCCGTCCTTTTCCGATGGCGACGACGCGGCGGCACTGCCGTTGGATGTCTGCCACTGTTGGCGGTATTTCCACGGCCAACCTTTTCCTCCTAACGCTTCTTCTTCCCCTTGCCCCTCTGTGCGCTGCCCGCGGAGCGCCGCCACCCCTCTCTCTGGACAGCTACGCGCCGGCCGTCAAAGAACCCCCCACGATCACCATCATCATGATCTCCGCCTCCGCTCTCTTACTTCTCGGCATCATCACCGTCTTCATCCGCCAGTGCGTCGTCATGGCCGATCGCCGCGCCGCCGCCGCGGAATCTGCGGCGGGATCCCTCTCCGGGTGGCGGCCGCCGGGGCTCAGCGCGGAAATGATCGGGGCGTTCCCGACGATGACGTATGCGGAGGCCAAGGGGCTGAGAGAGGGCTCCGGCGAGTTGGAGTGCGCTGTGTGCATCAGCGAGTTCGAGGAGGAGGAGGTGCTCCGCCTCCTCCCTGGTTGCTGCCACGTTTTTCATCCGGAATGCATCGACGCCTGGCTTGCGGCACACGTCACCTGCCCTGTCTGCCGAGCCGACCTCGTCGCCGCCGCCCAAACCCTAGTCGCCGAGGACCACGATCCGCCCCCATCCATCGCCGCATCAACCGTCATTTCGGCCCCTAGTTTGCCCGCAGATCACGAGATCGTCATCGATGCCGCCTCTACGTCGTCAGATCGGGTGGCGTCGCCGGTCGATTTAGCAAGCATCGGAAGCGAGGAGAGGGATGAATCGGCGCGGCCGACGACTCTGCCGCGATCTCTCTCCTCCGGGAAATCAAGGGCGCAGTCCGAGCCGGCGCCGAGCGTCGATCGCTACACGCTGCAGCTGCCAGAGCACGTCCGACGGCTGGTCTTCGCCGCCGCATCTTTCCCCCGCTCCGCCAGTTGCGCCGTCGTGTTTCCGACCGCCGGAGCGTCAACCTCTCGACCAGCTGGGATCAGAGGCTGGATGTGGAGCATGCGGCAAGGGTGGTCGGAGCGGTGGTCGCCATCGTTCCTGCGTCCGCTGTCGATGGCGTTCCCGCCGTGGAAGAGGAGCGACAGCGGCGAATCGTCGGGGAAGAAGAGAGAGGCGGAGGGATCCACGAGGAGGAGAAGATTCCCGTCGGTGAGGGGCTCCTTCGACTGGCTCATCAACGGCTTCGCCGGAAGGGAAAGCGCCGCCTCGGCGGACGACCGCGCGCGGCAGTAACGACCACCTCCCGGAGACGGCTTAAAAACCTCACTTCGTCATCGATTCCGTATGATGACATGGCTGATCCTGAACCGTCGATGAAGTGAAATCCACGACACAAAATGACTCGTTGATATAAATAGTATATTTATCGCTCAGCTGATATTATTTATCGTCATACTGTGAAATTGGGAGGATAAATAGTTCAAATTTTTGTTCCACCACATTGCTTGATATTCCAGCTTCGGAAAAAAAAAACAAAGAACGAACTAAAAGAGAAATTTCCATCTCTTGTCATTTGTCCATGGACTGGACTTCTGGAGCAGCAGTCTGCTTTTCTTGCTGCTGAGCAAGATAACCCATCCACCCTGCAAACACAAACAGGACACGAAACAGGTTTAAATCCTTGAGAGATTTTTTTTTCCTTCCAACAAGAACATTCGACCAAAGGAAAAAAATGAAACAATACCAAGAGAAGGATCGATTCCTCTGTTTTGAAGCTCTCTGTATTCCTGGCACATGGCGCAGCATGGGCAGAAGAGATGGAGAACCCAATCCTCAGCAGGAGCTTGCACTAGGTTATACTTTGTTCTCAGTTGGTGCCTGTAGTGGGCTCCCAGAATCCAACAGGTGCACAGTGCAGGAGCCATCAGCAGGTACAAGAAACTTGCAAAAGCACAGCCTACACCAAATTCATATCATCATGCACCCTGTAGAGAAGAAAGTTTAAAAAGAAAGAGAAACAGGAATCGTTAGGTATTTTTCCTACTGGTCTTTCCCTCATCCAAGACCTCTGCAATTTGTCCAAACGTTACGCAAGGGCAGTAGGAAGTCAGCATGGCTGCACATAAAGGAGAGTGACCAGTTCATCAGATTTCTAAGCGGCGGGAGAATTGTCGCTAAAATGGGTCCGAAGGACCTAAAAGCAATCAACCATTAGTCTCATTGCGTCCACAGTCGAAAATTCCAGTTGTCCATGGCTGACCAATCCCTGGATGTTCTTGGTAGTTCGGACGAGACTCATTCTCGCGCGGAAGCGACGGCGGTGGTAGCGTCTCAGAATAGTCGATGACCGTCGCCGGCGGAGCAGTAGGCTTATCCATGACGGCGGCAGGGTCGACGGCTGCTGCAGGTTGGGGTTTTCCCATTGTGCCTTGCAGATTATGATCCTGCAACTTCCGATCGGTTATATATCGAGTGGGAATATCAACATGGCGAGGTGCAAGCTGTAGATCAGATCAAGTTACGTCGTCGTTTCCGATATCTCATCATGAAATTTAAGGCTGTCGTAGCAAACAAAACTCCAGAGAGTCCGTGGCGACACCATCGACGCAAGCTCGAGCAATTCAATGTTCGAGATTGACTACAATTCAACAAGAGAATGCGCAATGAACTAAGCAAATGCCGGCACAACCTGGCCTTGGCCAATATTGCTGGTCGCAGCTTCACAACGGGCTTCCTGGATTGGGCTCAGTATTCGGTCCAAATCAATACCCAACTAAATCCTGGTTGACCATTGACTTCATCGCCACTGTGTGTTTGGATTTCAGAAATGTTGACTCAAACAAACAAACACTGCCTTAAACTGTTGTGCAATGGTCAGCTTCTTATACATCACAGATTTAAATCTTATATGAGTATATTATATTTGAGAATTTTGAAAAATTTATGATACTGTATATTTCAATTTAATTTAATAATTTATAATAAATTTTTATGAGACTGATCGAATAACGGAATATCTTAATTATATAAAAAATAATAATTTCGTACCACTGCCACTTTACAAACCACCATGCTTACCTGGATCCAGGCAAGCACCGTGCATGCTTACAGACACATCACGCGTCTTAGATCAAATCCAACCGTCCACTTCTCATCTAACGGTGGAACTCCGGTACCGGATAGTCCCTGATCTCGGGAACGCGAAGTATATGCAGACAACGAGCGCACGAATTCCAACGACGTAAAACTCAATCTCACGATACGGACGGTGGATCCTCCTGATTCCGCATCATAAATTATATACGAACATGCTCAGGTGAGTACGTACGGACCAATCGCAGTCGTTGACGTCCTTTCGTAGTCAAACCGTTCCCGTCAACGGACGGCCCTGATGTGGCTGGTCCATTGTTACGGATCTAAACTTACGTCCTCTAGTTACTCATGGTCGTACCTCCCTTAGCAATCCTTTGCATTCTGGAAGTAGTCCTTGGCGAAGTAGGTAAACTTTTGGGTATTTAGAAAACCAACGGAAAGGCCTGTCATCGGGAGATTTTGGACTAGATGAGAAATTTTCACTCAGTGAAGGAGTAAAATGTAAAAAGAAAAAACAGTATGTCTCTTGGTTTGTCCTCTGTATTTGTTCGGTTGCTCCTCCGCAAATTTTCTTTTTACCCTGCTCCGTCCCAATATTTGTACAATTTGATATTCGTCATGATCAGTCGGACACAAAAATAATATAAATAAATAGAGTTAAACCTTTTGTTTTTTTTTGACTTGTATAAAATTTTATGGGTTGCAAAATTGAAGTCTCGTACGAATTATCCATGTGTCATATTTTTATTAAATTTAAATATTTATTTTTTACTATATAATACAATAATTTTCCTATAACTTATTATATTTTTTAATTATTTTTTCTCTTCTTATATAATATCTATTTTTTACTATCCAATTTTCTCACAAATTAATTAATATTTTTATATTTAAAAAATAGATTTTATTCTTCAAATTTAAAAATATTATTTATAAAATTTAAATTTAAAAATAGATAGAATAATTGATGTAAATTTTTTTTATTATTTTTTTAAAATTTAAAATAAATTTTATATTTAAAGAAGTAAATGTGAATGTTCTAATGCTAATATTCGAATGTCCGCATGACTCAAAGCATCATCCGACCCAATCAAATTAGTCAACCGTGTGCTGTTGGGATATTAAATTACCGGCATCGTGATGTCATTTCGATTGATTCCTTTTTATCCAATTCAATTTATTCTTATTATTTTAAACACTTGGGACAAACTTATATATATATATATATATATATATATATATATATATATATATATATATCGGTAGCGACTTCCCGTTAAAAAATTATTTTAATTTATTTGATTACTTAATTTCCATTTATGTCAGGTTAAAAATGGATAGAAATATACCCTTCGTTTTTAATTTGTTTCTAAATAAATAAATAAAATAGAGATAATGCAGAACCTTTACAAATATATCAAACCAAACTAAATTGGCAAATAAACTGTTTCAAATTTGAATATGGAATCAATCTATACAAATAAGAATTTAATTATTTTCCTATTTTTGGAACTAAATATAAAATAAATTGTTTTACTATATTTTTATGTTGATTTCTTGTCGATTACCTTTAACGGAGATTTTAGGAATTGAGGTTTAGCTTATGAGTTCTTGAAAGGCCACCGTATCGTTTTGCCCCCTGCCATTTGTGTCCTTGTTATTTATTTTATCGCCATTAAACATCGCCAGTTGTGTTATTGTACTTTCTCTCCGGCGTCGCCGGCGAAGGATTCTCACTGCACCAGAAGCGTACATAAGGAAGGAGGGGTAGTCGCTTAAATATATCGGGGAGTGAAAGAGGCGGTTCTCGGCTGCGGAGTGGCCGGCGAGGTGGATATATGTGGCGTCTGGCTCGGTGGAGTTGTCCAGAGAAAGGAGCTGCCTTCCGGATTTAGACGGTGGGAAAATGCCTCTAGAAGTATACCTACGGATTTCATGGGCGCCGCTGGTCGTCTTCCTCGTTGGTCCCTTGCTCGCCTTCGTGGTCCAGCGGAGGTGGCGACTTGCGATGGCGAGGCAGGAAGAGGTCCGTCAGATGGCTTTCCTTGCTGCCCAGGAGGTTATCCAAGCGGAGGCGGAGGCAATGAAGGCCTACGTGGCCACTTCGACTGCGGTTAGGAGTGCGGAGAGGGAATCCCCGGCGTGGCCGCTGGAATGCCCCGTGTGCTTCGGTCCTGCAATGGCGAGGTGCGCACAGTGCAAGGCTGTCAGATACTGGTAGGGAACGCGAAATTTTCTCCCTTTTTCTTCTCTTAATTGCGAGTATTTCTCGAAGTGTGCCGTTCGGCGTGTTTTCAGGTTTCAGTCTCCTTTTTGAATTTCTTCAGTTAGGGTTTTGCAAGGTAAAATGCTCTGCCCTCTTATTTTGTTTTTGATCACTGGGTTGCTGTTGGTTGGAGTTGTTTTGTAATCATTGCTTGTTATGGGTTCCTGAATCTTTGCTCAGCCTTATATCTATCACAGTTTTGTAGGATTTTTAACTTCAAGTCATCTCGACCAAGCATCTAAATATATGTCTTATTCACGTCTTTGTCTACTTGATGAAATTTGTATCAATGATCTGGAAAATTCAAAATCTTTTTCATTGCAGCTCGGGAAAATGCCAGATCATTCATTGGAGACAGGGCCACAAAGATGAATGCCGTCCTCCAATTGTTAACGATAGCAATAGTGGTGCAGTGAATGTTATTGATTCGGAGATAATGCAACCCAAAAAGTCTGCTTTATTGGAGAAGAGGTCTGTGCCTAAGGAAGAGCTGAATAACAAGGCAGTCGAATCACCAGAGAGGCCATCCGCACTCAAACCTACATCCCCATATGATTTCAAGGACAAGCCAGAAGAAAGCAGTTCTGTTGAGTTTTCTGCAAAAGAAAGCATTTCTGCCGGTTTTTCTGCATCATCAATAGCTAGTGGTTCAGCTTTAAGTAATAGGATACTTGATGGCACTCCCAACGGTGGCAATCCAAACCCAGTTCTTGATGCTAGGTTGGGAGAGTCTTCATCTTCTGATACTCCTACTACGAACCCCAGAACTGGGGCTGATCCTTATCATGCAAATCATTCTGTCTTATTGATTCCTGAGCCTTATGCAAATATCACATCAAAGGTGAAATCCCAGGCAGAGCAGCTTCTCCTGAAGTTATCTGCTAATGATAAGGCTAAGGCCGTTGCATCTCCCAGATCCTTAGAAATTTCTCCTGAAGAACCGGTTACATCATCCAATTCTGTTGCTGCTATAGCAAATGCAATGTCAGTGTCTACAAAGTCCTCAGAACCAGTTGCCCCTACATTATTAGAGGTTAAATCTCAGACAGAGCACAATGAGGCCCCAGCCTCAAACCTGGAGGCATCAGATCCTGTTGCTAATGGGACAATAATTGAAACACAGACACTTATTTCTTGTACGTTGAGATCCTTACCATTTGCTTCTAATCAATTATCATATAGCAGTGGTGGTCAGACCATCACTTCCTGTGAATACTTGGAAATTGGCAATGCTCTTAGAGGATCAATTAGATCAGATGATGCTTCTGGTGCTACCTTAAAGAGTCTGTCAACACCTGCAAAGGCATTTCTCAAGCAGCCTATACCTTATAAAACGTCAAGGAATTACCCTCCAGAATTGGTAAGTTGTCCCGTATCATCACATATATGTGTAGTATATACAGTTGGGTGCTTGGGGGTGTGTAAAATTGCAAATCTGTTTTGACTCCAATGGTTTGTTTCCCCAAGTCATCTATCTTAATTTATCTTAATGTTACAGATGCTTTTCCCATTCGATCTATTTATCAAACTATACAACCCTGGCAAAATTCAGTTGCATCCTTGTGGTCTTACCAACTGTGGCAACAGGTAGTAAAATTCTGCTCTCTGGCATTTGTCAATAAGGATATCACATGCTATTTTTTTCTACTTAGTTCTTCGATCTTACAACTACTGCTTTTAATTCTTCCTAGCTAATCATAATCTAGCCAAACAAATTATACTAAGCTGCATGTCACCATGTGGCAAGGGCAAGCACATCAACGTATGCCAATGTATTACAAGCTAGATAAAGTCATGTATTAAATCACTTTTATTTAAAGTAAATAGAGTTTAGTTTAACCTCCTTAGAAACCCATCGCTGGTACCGTCAACCCTAGTTAAATTATTGCCAAATTAGAATATTTATTGATTTGTTGATGTTCATATTGTCTCCACTCTCTTCATTTTATCATTTATCATTTATCATTGTGGCACCTAATTGACCCATGTTTGGGTTCCAACAACTGTTTTAAAATTTTCTGTTACTTAAGTTTTATTGACTGCTTGTTCAATGATCAACTTGCCTATATTTATCTTATACACAATAAATTTTACTTATTACAAATTTGAGGCTGATTGCAATTCTGGATGCCAGATTTTATATATAGAAGACAAGGAACCATATAAGCTTATCTTAATATATTATCTATCATGTTGGAGCACTTTGGTCGCCATTAACTCACTTCAGAATGTCCATTTTTGAATTGTAGCTGCTATGCTAATGCTGTTCTCCAGTGTTTGGCATTTACTCGGCCACTGTCGGCATATCTCCTTGAAGGTCTTCATTCCTTGAAATGTATGTTTAATGATTACTTGATTTGGTTATTTCTTTTTATTTAATACATCATTTTTTTTAAAAAAAAAGTGTGACTCCATGACTAGGTCCAAAGAAAGAGTCGTGCTTTACATGCGAACTACAGAATCTTGTGATGCACACAAAGCAAGGTCAATCACCTTTATCCCCTCTGGGGGTACTCTCCCATTTACACAATATGGGAAAGAATTTTAGTCCTGGGCAGCAGCAAGATGCCCATGAATTTTTTAGGTTAGTTTTTTCATCAGATGCTACCTTTATAGTTTCACTTTTTTTTTTTTTTGCATATGTTTTTATCCTTATAGTGAAAGCTAATATTTTGAATGTTGTATAAGCTGTTTTGGCATGGATCATGGTAGCATACTGGCAAATTTTTAAACCAACATTTTCACAGTATGCGTCAAGGATTCAGATTTCATATTTTGCCCACTCCAGTTAACTTTCTGCACCAGATGTCTCTTCTTCGATACTCATGGCTCTTGATTGCAAAAGACAATGGCATGTGCACATTTGAGGATAAACATTAACATCTTGTCAGCCTCCGACCTACATCCTGCACCTTCAGACCAATATTTCTAAATGAAGTTTGGCGAGTTTAAGTCGTTTCAAATATTTAGTGGCAATTTGTTGATTCTTGCATAGTAACCCAATTAGAAAGCTATATAAACATTTTTGAATGATTGGGATATGGAAAGATTGTGAGGAAACTATACAAACATGCCTCCTTTCTTATTAGTTGGTTATACTTACTGACATAATCTTTGTTTATGCATTTTGGCAGATATGCAGTTGATGTTATGCAGTCTGAATGCTTAAAAGAAGCTGGAGCAAAACCAGATAGTGTGTTGGCAGTGGAAACAACACTCATACAACAAACTTTTGGTGGCTACTTGCTGTCCAAGGTAACTTAGTTTGTAGATTTAGTTACTCTATTACTGATCAGTTTACTAGAAATGCCAAGTCTTGTTATTTTATGAACTTAGCAAAGGTTAAGTGTTTGATATTCTGAATGCAGATAAGGTGCAACAAGTGTAAGGTCAAATCCAAACGTCATGAAAGAATGATGGACCTTACTCTGGAGATGCATGGAGACATTGCTACCCTTGATGAAGCACTTCATCATTTTACATCTCCGGAAATTTTGGACGGGGAGAACAAATATTACTGCAGCAGGTTGGTAAATTGTTTAGCCCCTGATTGGCATGGATGACCTAACTGGATTATGATTCTTTTGAAGAAGAAAATGAAAAATGCCTGGATTATAAAATATTTTTAAATACATGAATCCGCTTTCTGCCTTTGCTAAATAAACTATCTTGACATCGTAACTCTCAAGTTATTTTTTGCGGTAAGGGTATTTCAAGCTAGATTATTGATGACAAATAGATAAATGAAGTTAGTAGATGGTAGATTTGCATATCCGCACACATCCTATCCCTCCTTTACAGCAGATGATAGCATTATCTTGCCCATACTATTTGCATTACCATCTTCTTGAGCTCCAAAAGTTAATGCTGAGGCTAAACTGCTAAAGATTTCTTCTTGTTTACTAGTTATCTCATACCATCTTTCATTGCACATCAGATGCAAGTCATATGAGCGAGCAAGAAAGAGATTGATGATATTGGAGGCTCCCAACATTTTAACCATTGTATTGAAGCGGTTTCAGGTAATCACTCTGGTCTTAACTAGGTTTTTTTTTTTGTCTATTTGGCTATAGTTTTATATTCTGAATTCATTTGATAAACCTTCAGTTTGATTTTGTCTTTGATTCTTTCTACAGTCTGGTGAATTTGGAAAAATCAACAAGTCAGTTCAGTTTCCTGAGTATCTTAATTTAGCGCGTTATATGAGTGGAGATGATGCATCCCCCGTTTACCAGCTGTATGCGGCGATTGGTTCATAAAGATGTTATGAATTCAACGTCTTCTGGTCATTATGTCTGTTATGTAAAAAGATACACAGAGCAAATGGTATAAGATCAATGATAGCAAGGTACTCAACTTCTCCAGATTTTAAGATGGACTAATCTAAATTTCCCAGAACTATTTTCCTGGCTTTAAAACAATGTATGCACGTCCAGTGAGTGAATCACCATCTGAATTTTAAGCAGGTCAAAATCTGTGGAAGCTTGAAAAGGTTTTGTCAAAAGGCCATACATACTTCTTTATGCCAGGTGATGTAATGTTACATGTGCTGAAGCTGCATGTTCTTTCCTTCTTTATCTATTTTATTTTATTTTATTTTTGAAATTTCTTTATTCTGATGTTTCAAACAGGTGCTTGCCACGTGCTCCGAGGTCGGTGAGGAAAGCAATGGCCTATGATGTTGTACCACCAAGGAAGACTAGTGGCAAAGAAGCCAAGGGAAAGCCAGTTGGTTCCTCTAATATGGAGGAAAGTAAAGACTTGCCCAAACAGCAAATAAAGAGGGAGGATGACAATTT
>JAGFNQ010003063.1:654298-713292 GCA_024364735.1 Boesenbergia rotunda | reverse complement strand
TATCTACCGATCATACTAAGTCTTGGGCGATTTAGCCAAAGCTAACTCAAGGCATAGTATGATCTGGATCTTGTCCCACATAAATTATAGTAAATTGGTACGGATCTAGTAGTGTGGTTTGACCACTCCAATGACTTGATTCCACAAAAATTCCTATAATTTAGTGGGAGCATCATTTAATTAAAGGCCTAATTAGATGATTACTAGAATATGATATTTATTCTCTGTATTTATCTGTTGTAGATTGTCATGTCTTCAAACGCGAATACTCTCTCTCTACGATCTGTCCTTGAGAAGGACAAGCTCACTGGAGCTAATTTACTGGACTGGTACAGGAACTTGAGGATAGTCCTCAAATAGGAACGTAAGCTGTACGTTCTAGAGCAAGCAGTTCCTGAA
This sequence comes from Boesenbergia rotunda, assembly GCA_024364735.1. Lineage (NCBI taxonomy): Eukaryota > Viridiplantae > Streptophyta > Magnoliopsida > Zingiberales > Zingiberaceae > Boesenbergia > Boesenbergia rotunda. The sequence goes on along the minus strand of JAGFNQ010003063.1, from coordinate 712,893 downwards.
GCACCACCACCCTCAGCCATCCGTAGCGTTAGAGATGCTCATCAGAAGCATCAAGACGACGCGTTAGACGTGTCGTGCCTAATGCTATGCTGCATGTCCTCTGAGCTTCAGAAGCAACACGAGAACATGAATGCTTACGATATGATTGGCCACCTCAAGCAACTATATCAAGGGCAGGCAAGGCATGAGCGGTTCGAAGTGACTCAGGCCCTCTTTTCATGCAAGATGAAAGAGGGAACCCCAGTAGGAACTCACGTACTCAAGATGATTGGGTACGTCGAGAACCTCGATAGACTAGGGTTTCCCTTGGGCCAAGAGCTGGCTACCGACCTGATTCTGCAATCGTTGCCGCCAGGTTACCGTCAATTCGTCATGAATTACAACATGAACGAATTAGACAAACCACTTCCCGAGATACTCAACATGGAACTGCTGAGCCTAATCTCACCAAGCCTAGTACCGTCCTGATGGTACAGAAGGGCAAAGTCAAGGGTAAGTGGAAGCCCAAAGGTAAGGGTAAGACCCAAACCAAGGGCAAAGCCAGCTCTGCAGCACTTAAACCCAAGGGTGGGGTGCAGAAGGATGCCACCTGTTTCCATTGCGGTGAGAAAGGGCATTGGAAAAGAAACTGCAAGATCTACCTGGAGGATCTTAAGAAGAAGAGAAGCGAGCCTTCTACTTCAGGTATATATGTTATAGAAGTCAACCTTTCTATTTCTACATCATGGGTATTAGATACTGGATGTGCTTCTCACATTTGTACCAATGTGCAGGGGCTGAGAAATAGCAGGGCATTGGCAAAGGGCGAGGTGGACCTACGAGTAGGCAATGGAGCACGAGTTGCTGCTGTTGCTGTAGGAACTTATTTTCTATCTCTGCCCTCTGGGCTTGTACTGGAACTAGATGATTGTTGTTATGTACCTGCACTTACTAAGAACATAATTTCTGTTTCTTGTCTAGACAAGAAAGGCTTCTCATTTATAATTAAGAACAAATGTTGTTCAGTCTATTTAAATGAAATGTTCTATTGTAGTGCAGATCTTATCAACGGACTCTACATTCTAGACTTAGAACGCCCTATCTATAATGTAAGTACCAAGAGGTTGAGATCAAATGAGTTGAACCCAACCTATCTCTGGCACTGTCGCTTAGGCCACATAAATGAGAGTCGCTTGTCCCAGCTCCATAAGGATGGATTGCTGGATTCATTTGATTTTGAATCATATGAGACATGCGAGTCATGCCTTCTAGGCAAGATGACTAAGACTCCCTTTAGTGGACATAGCGAGAGGCAACAGATTTGTTAGGACTCATACATTCTGATGTATGTGGCCCTTTCAATGTTGCTGCTCGAGGTGGTTATAGATACTTCATCACATTTACTGATGATTTCAGTAGATATGGTTATGTGTACTTGATGACACATAAGTCCGAGTCCTTTGAAAAGTTCAAAGAATTCAGAAATGAAGTACAAAACCAACTCGGCAAGAGTATTAAAATACTTCGATCAGATCGAGGTGGAGAATACTTGAGCCATGAGTTTCGTGACTATTTAGCTGAGTGTGGGATTCTATCTCAACTCACTCCTCCTGGGACACCACAGTGGAATGGTGTATCCGAAAGGAGGAATCGTACCTTATTAGATATGGTACGATCTATGATGAGTCACGCAGATCTTCCTATATCCTTTTGGGGATATGCTCTAGACACGGCAGCGTTCACACTTAACCGTGTTCCATCAAAGGCGGTCATGAAGACACCATATACGATATGGACTGGGAGGAGTCCCAAGATGTCTTTCATGAGGGTTTGGGGTTGTGAGGCTTACGTTAGACGTCAAGTCTCAGACAAACTGGGACCCAAGTCCGATAAGTGCTATTTCGTGGGATATCCCAAGGAAACTAAGGGATATTACTTCTACATTCCCAGTCAACACAAAGTGTTTGTTGCTAAGACTGGGGTCTTTCTAGAAAGGGACTTTGTTTCTAGAAAGACTAGTGGGAGTTCGTTTGATCTTGAAGAAGTTCAAGACAACGACCATAGCACTGAGCCCTTGATGGATACTGAACAGGAACCACAAGAAGTTGTGGATGAGATTGTTACACAAGAAGTTGTGGAACAACAACCTGTTCAGGTAGACCTACCTCTTCGCAGGTCTGATAGGGTACGTCGTCAGCCTGAGAGATATTCATTTCTCTTGCCTGACCATGATGACGTTATGATCATTGAGAATGAGCCTACCACCTATCAGGAAGCTGTGATGAGCCCAGATTCTGAGTCATGGCTGGAAGCCATGAGATCCGAAATGGAATCCATGTACACTAACCAAGTTTGGACCTTGGTTGATCCACCTGAAGGGGTCAAACCCATTGGGTGTAAGTGGGTCTTTAAGAGAAAGCCTAACATGGATGGACTTACTCATACCTATAAGGGTAGACTGGTAGCTAAAGGTTTCAAGCAAATTCATGGTATTGACTATGATGAAACTTTTTCTCCAGTAGCGATGTTTAAGTCCATTCGGATCATGCTTGCTATTGCAGCCTACCACGATTATGAGATCTGGCAGATGGATGTCAAGACAGCGTTTCTGAATGGAAACCTCCTCGAGGATGTGTACATGACACAGCCTGAGGGTTTTGTAGATCCACAGTATACTGGCAGAGTATGCAAGCTGCATAGGGCCATTTATGGTCTAAAGCAAGCTTCTCGGAGCTGGAATCTTCGATTCGATGATGCGATCAAACAGTTTGGTTTCATCAAGAACGAAGATGAACCTTGTGTCTACAAGATGGTTAGTGGGAGCACAGTAGTCTTCCTAGTCTTGTATGTGGATGACATACTACTCATTGGGAACAACATCCCTTCGCTACAGTCTGTGAAGACTTGGTTGGGGACTTGTTTCGCAATGAAGGACTTAGGTGAAGCAGCCTGCATTCTAGGCATTAAGATCTATAGAGATAGATCTAAGAGATTGCTTGGCCTAAGTCAGAGTACATACATCGATACGGTATTACACCGTTTTGCCATGCAGAATTCCAAGAAGGGAATTCTGCCAATGTCACATGGCGTGAGTCTTTCGAAGACTCAAGGTCCCTCTTCTAGAGAGGAGAGAGACCGCATGAGCAAGATCCCTTATGCCTCAGCCATAGGATCTATCATGTACGCCATGTTATGTACTCGTCCTGATGTCTCGTATGCTTTGAGCATGACGAGTAGGTACCAGTCAGATCCAGGTGAACGTCACTGGATAGCGGTCAAGAATATTCTTAAGTACTTGAGAAGGACTAAGGAATATTTTTTGATATTTGGAGGCGATGAGCATCTAGTTGTAAAGGGTTACACTGATGCCAGCTTCCAAACCGACCAGGATGATTACAGATCGCAGTCAGGGTTCGTGTTTTGCTTGAATGGCGGAGCTGTGAGCTGGAAGAGTTCGAAGCAGGACACAGTAGCAGATTCTACAACAGAAGCTGAGTATATTGCTGCATCAGAGGCAGCAAAGGAGGCAGTTTGGATCCGCAAGTTCATCACTGAGCTTGGGGTGGTTCCCAGCATATCTGATCCCGTAGAGCTCTATTGTGACAACAATGGAGCTATTGCGCAGGCTAAGGAACCTCGCTCACACCAGCGGACCAAACACATACTACGGCGATTCCATCTCATTCGAGAGATCATCGATCGAGGAGATGTAAAGATTTACAGAGTACCCACAGAGGCTAACGTCGCAGATCCCTTGACCAAGGCATTGGCACAGATGAAGCATGATGGTCACACTAGGTCATTGGGTATTAGATACTACAGCGATTGGCACTAGTGCTAGTGGGAGATTGTTAGAGAGAGCCCTAGAGCCAATCATATGATGATTACTATTTGGGCTCATTGTATCATATTCTTGTATATATATTTCTTATATATAAAGGCATTTCTTATGGTTATTGTACTTATGTGTATTGGTGCCAAATAACTTAGTATAATAACGTCCTTGAGTAGAAGGTTCTTATCTATATCAATCGATTAGTTGAATCGATAGTGAGATGATATAGAGAACACTACTCTTAATTATTCCTAGTCAAGTATTAACATTCAAGGACAATGTTAATGCATAGAGACTAGCATGTAGGTCAACATGATGACTTGATCTCACAAGTTATGGATATGAGATATCAAGTTGACACATGGGTATATATTAGAGAATGTATACTGAATGGCCCGCCATGAGAAAGTATCATGGATCGTTATATGAGTGGCATATACTTTCTCATGTGACTATTAGTATGACTATAGTCCTAGACCTGAAGTTACCATAGTTCCCTACATAAGGAGTTACGTACTTTGGCTTCGTCAAACGTCACCCGTAACTGGGTGGACTATAAAGGGGATTACTGGGTTTGTAACAAATTATGCGGAGGGATGTGAGTAATGTAGATGGGATCAATCCCTCCTATATGACGAGAGTGATATCTTCGTTCTTGATAGAGTAAGACCACTAAGTGCATGGCCATGCCCAAATAAGGCAATATTAGATATTGAGCTTATTTGATTATAGTGAGTCTACTTGGAGATCAAGACATATAGATTGATTTGAGGATGACACGATCTATGCCTCATGAAAGATCAATCTAGATATCGAGGATAGAAGGACGTTGTCACATATTGTGATGGTCACAATTATTAGTCACAATGGTGATGTTGGATCTCGACATTCTTGTAACTTGGGTAGCAATGATGTGTTGCTAGATTCCTCTCATTGCTTATGTCCTTAAATAGGTTTAAGGGCATTGCCAACGTTACAAGAACCTATAGGGTCACACACATAGAGCAATAGATGGAGAATAAGTCCATATGATGGACCGAGAGTAATGAAGTCAAAGTTTGACTTTGGCTAAATATGGAAAGTCCATAAAAGGCAAGTTTGACTTGACTCAAATTAGACAACTTGAGTTGGACTCGAGTTTGATCCAAGTGTTGGATGAATCTAATCATGGGAGAATAATGAAGTCAAAGTTTGACTTTGGCTAAATATGAAAAATCCATAAGAGGCAAGTTTGACTTGACTCAAGCCACATCACCTTGACTTGACCAAGTGATGACTTGGCATCATCATCAAGGCTGAGTAACCTCCCCATTTGAATTTTGAATTCAAATAGGGGGTTACCCAAGGTGGTGGCCGGCCACTTAAACACACAAAAGGGGTTTTGTGTGTGTGTGTGTTTTTATTCTTCTCCTCACTTGGTTTTGTTTTGGTTGTGGCTCTCCCTCTCCTCTCATCTTGCCGAGATCCCAAGTAGTGCTAGCACACTTTTGGGCTCTCCTCTCCACTCTCTTGCTTGTGTGGATACTTCTAGAGGGTTGCTACTTTGCATCCTTGAGATCCGACATCAACCGAGGAGCGAGCGGGAATTGCGAGGCACGCATCGAAGGTAGTTTTCTCTTCCCTAATAGATCTAGGTTGTAGATCAGTTTTGAAGCATGTAAACGAGCACTCGTAAATTTTTGAAATGGTTTTCTTCGCTCGGATCCTTTCTATTGGGGCTTTCGGGGTTTCCGCGACGCGAAAAAGCGATTTTCACGGCCCGAAAAACCCTACAGGGGCCACTTTCAGGAATACTGAATCCCCAACCTCAAACTCTAATGGTTTGCGTCGCTTGTCAGCGTAGTTTTTCTGCCGACTCTGAGCAGTCTCTATTCTCTGGCGAATATTCTTTATGGCTTGAGTGGTTTCGTCTATAATATCCGTCTGGAGTCCCATCTCCTTCTTTTCACCACTCTCAAGCCAGCATATAGGAGATCTGCATTTCCTTCCGTATAGTGCTTCGTACGGTGCCATCCCGATAGTAGCTTGATAACTGTTGTTATAAGCAAACTCTGCCAGGCTCAGGTATCGACACCAGCTTCCCTTGAAATCCAAGGCACAAGCTCGCAACATGTCCTCTAATATTTGGTTTACTCTTTCAGTCTGCCCGTCAGTCTGGGGGTGAAAGACAATACTAAATTTCAGCTTCGTGCCAAGAGCCTTCTGCACATGTCCCCAAAAATCTGAAGTAAATCGACCATCCCTATCAGAGATAATGGTCTTGGGAACCCCGTGCAGTCGGATAATTTCCTTGACGTACAGTTGAGCCAATTGCTCCACTGAGTAGGTCATTTTAATAGCCAGAAAATGGGCAGACTTGGTGAGTCTGTCCACTATAACCCATATACCATCATATCCATTCGTCGTTCTAGGTAGCCCAGAGATGAAATCCATGGAGATGTCTTCCCATATCCACTTGGGAATAGACAGGGGTTGCAAAACTCCTCCAGGCCTCTGGTGTTCTGCTTTGACCCTCTGGTAGGTCAAACACATACTGACATAGTGAGCTACATTCCGCTTCATACCGGACCACCAGAATTTGCTCTTCAGATCTTGATACATCTTGGTAGACCCAGGATGCATCGCATAAGGTGTTCCGTGAGCTTCCTCTAGGATTCTTGTCCGTAAGTCGGAGTCGTCGGGAATACATAATCGATCCCGGAGATATAAGACTCCGCTGTCTGAAATCCGAAATCCTTCGTCCTTGCCTTCGAGAACCTCTTGCTTGATTCTCTGAAGACTCGGATCTTGATTCTGCTTTTCTAGAATATCGCCGAACAATGTCGGCACAATCATCAGGGTGGACAACTATCCTGATATGATTTCAATCCCGTAATTCATAATTTCTTCCCATTTTGCATAAGCACAGCTCCGAGTCCAAGTTTGGATGCGTCGCTGTACATATCGAAACCCATATCGCTCTTGGGAAGAGTCAATATTGGAGCGCTAGTCAGCCTCCTTTTCAGTTCAGTAAAGCTCTTCTCACATTCCTCGGTCCATACATATTTCTTGTCCTTCTTTGTAAGAGCTGTCATAGGGGCTGCAATCCGAGAGAAATTCTCTACGAATTTTCTGTAATAGCCTGCTAGTCCGAGGAAACTTCTGATTTCACTGGCATTCTTGGGTCTAGTCCAGTTACTCACGGCTTCGATTTTAATTGGGTCCACCATTACTCCTTCCTTGGAGATAACATGTCCCAAGAATGATACTTGATCGAGCCAGAACTCGCATTTGGAAAATTTAGCATACAGTTGTTCCTTTCGAAGAATCTGTAGTACTATACTCAGGTGCTCAGCATGTTCTTCGGGAGTTCTCGAATATATAAGGATATCGTCGATAAGGACGATCACAAATCTGTCGAGGAATGCCGAGAATACCCGATTCATTAAGTCCATAAACATAGCTGGTGCATTGGTAACTCCAAATGGCATAACTACGAACTCATAATGTCCGTATTTGGTTCGGAAAGCCGTCTTTGGTATATCCTCCTTTTTCACCCTGACTTGGTGATAACCAGATCTCAGGTCAATCTTAGAGAAAACCGTGGCTCCCTTCAATTGATCGAACAGGTCATCTATCCTGGGTAAAGGGTACCTGTTCTTGATAGTCACGTTGTTCAGCGCCCGATAGTCGATACACATTCTCATCGACCTATCCTTCTTTTTCACGAACAGTACGGGAGCTCCCCACGGGGAATGACTAGGGCGGATGAGTCCCTTGTCAAGAAGCTCTTGTAACTGTCCCTGTAGTTCTTTTAATTCCGTCGGCGCCATACGGTACGGTGCCTTAGAAATGGGGTTAGTACCAGGAACCAACTCAATTGCAAATTCTATATCTCTTTCAGGTGCTAACCCTGGTAAGTCATCGGGAAATACCTCTGGCTAATTGCGTACGACTTTGACGTCTTCTAGCTCCAGGCCCTCTGTAGGACTGGTATCAACCACATGAGCTAGAAACCCAGAGCATCCATTTTCTAACATCTTCCTTGCTTTCAGAGCCGACAAGAATTTTCTTGTCCTCTTCTTCGGCTCTCCGATAAATTCAAATAGAATTCCCTCCTAAGGTCGGAAGATAACCTTTTGTTTACGACACTCGATAGAGGCGCCATATTTGTTCAAGAAATCCATGCCCAATATCACATCATAATCTGACATATCAAGCACTATCAGATCGCAGTAGAGTTCCCTATCTACGATTCTGATTGGTGCGGCACGTAGCATTTGGGTAGAGGGCATCACCTCACCCCGAGGGCAGTGTTGTCAGAACAGAAATTCGGACTCGAAGTCCTTCCACTTCATCTGATCCACTGACCTTCTAGCTTTTTTCCATTCCCACCACATCCTGGCGTCGCCAGTGAGGCAGAACGAGACACATTTAATTTTCTCATACTCGGGCCAGTCTAATAATTCCACTGTGCTCTCAACTGCCTTGAGCCAGGCCTGGGCGTCCCAGGGCTCGCAGGTGCCCGAGAACTTTTCCGGCTTCAGTCTCTGTCACTGAATCAGATAGGCCTCCTGTCGGACTCCTCGGACCAGAGTGTCCGTAGGTGCCTGTGCAGTTGGAGGCTCAGTAGGCATTACATTCTGACTTCCCTGCGGGGTTGCAGTGTTCCCCTGCTGGGTCATCAGAGTGTTTATTATCTGCTGTTGTTCAGTGACCTAACACTGCAAATCTGTGATCAATTGCATCATATCAGGTGGGGGTACTGTCTCATTACCCCGATTGCTACGTCCTCTAGTCATATCTATCATACAGGTGATAAAGGACTACATAAGAATTAACACTACTTTCACTTGTTATGCAAGCATAAGTTATGCAAGTGTAAATCATCTCCATATAATCATTACTGTACATGAAATAAAGTAAAGCGAGGTTAGGATCTCTTACTTGGAAGCGGCAGGATGAAGCTTGATGTGTGTGTGGTGGAGGGGAAACCTGTTCTGATACCAACCTGTAACGCCCGCCCTTATATCTACTCTCGGGGCAGCGTTACGTAACAATTAATCATGTACTTTTTTTTCCTCAATCTTCTAGCATAAAATTTAAAACAAATAATGCAAGGACTAAGTGCTAAGCTTGCTTGTCTATACATGTCAAACAAATGTCATGCTTGAATCGTTAGAACATTATTTGAAATATTTTAATCAAAAGTTATTCCATAACATGAGAGGTTCACATTTTATTTCAAACCATAATATAATCCAATAAAATCAAGTATATGAAAACTCCAAGTATTTAATCATCATGCAATATCAATCCTAATCACTATCATTCATTGTCAAGGAGCATAACATAAGCATAACTATGTAGATATAGAAGTCTTTCTTCCCGAGCCACCACCCCACACATCTTCAGCCTCCTGCCTCTTCCTTTAGTTTAAGTGTTCCTTACCTGTGTCTGCAGCATAAGACAACACATAAACTAGTAAGCACAAATGCTTAGTAAGGATCCTGTCCTACTCGCAAAATCCATACGAAAGAATATAACATGTACACATAATAAATCCTAAGCATGAGTTCATCAAAGCATACTAAACATCCAAGTTTCTAAGCATGCAGTATCAAGTACCTTAAGCATACTCTTCACATATAATAAATGCTTTCAATGAATGTTTTCAAAACAATTCCATAATGGTAGTACTTAAAAATACATCCATATCATATTGGGCCCTGTTGTGTACCACATATCGCGCGGAACTATTGCGCTTTCCCTAATGAATTGGGGTAGCGAGCCACCAATTAATTAGAGCAGGACCCTTCCGTCCTACCGGAGCCATGACCTTACGTTAACATGCACCCCGGATTTGTTTAACGACCCCCTCACGAGTCGGGTACACAACTTCAAAAGTAAAATACTTATCATGCTTTTACATACATGCTAAGGAGTACTCCAAATCACTCTTACAGGACACACCACTCTTCAAGGGTGCTCATGATCCCGGAGGGACACACCACACAACATAAGGGGTGCTCTTGATTCCATACTTAGTAGAGTATCCGTTCAAGCATTTTAACATATCACATGCAATTTCATAAGTGTGCCCCATGGGCTATAAGGCATGTTCATACATACATCATATTTCATACATGTTCATACATACATCATATTTCATACATGCATATACATATATCATATTTCATACATGTTCATACATACATCATATTTCATACTTGCATATACATATAATCTTACTAAACATAATCATGTCTCGTAGGGTAGTTTAACCTTCACATACAATTCATGCAACTTATTAAACATAAAACACATCATGAGATAATTATGCAACCCTAGACCCTAGTCCTTCTAGGGTTGGCCGAAACTCAAGGGTAGGGGAAAATTAGGGTTTGAACTAAATATTCACACAAACATTCATACAATCACATTGTATACACTATCTTACAATACATCAAACATGGATATATTATAGGATAATTCAACCCTCACTAACCCCTTTTTCTATGACTTGGCCGAAACCCATCCAAGCCCTAAACCCTAGTTCTTGTCATCACAAAATGAAGGGACACATCATATATGTATACCCTATGTTCCAAGGGGTCTTCACATGCATCAAAGGGTAACCAAGGTCTCCTCTTGGGTGTTGGCCGAAACCTACACAAAGGTATAACCCTAGGTTTTGTTCACAACATTTTGAATAAACCACATATACATATACCCTAAGTTCCAAGGGTCTACTCGGGTAACAAAAAGGAACTAAGGCCTTCCCCTAAGGGGGTGGCCGAAACTTACAAGGGGTGAAACCCTAGTTTTTCTTCCTTTTTTTGTTCATACCATCATGAAGAAAATCAATATACATATCTACTCTCAGTCTCAAAGGTCTTCTCATGTATCAAGGAAAGAACCAAGGCCTTCCCCTAAGGGGGTGGCCGAAACTTGCAAAGGGGAAAAAGTCCCCATTTATGAAACAATCAAGGAGAATAATCACACCACAACTATTACACTGCAGGTGAGGGGATACTTACATCCTTTCGCTTGAATTTCTCCTTCTCTAAAATCTTAAGGTGCCCTTGGTTGAAGGAAGGTGAGTGTTCTCCTTCCTAGCACTTCTATAGAACCCTTGGCCCTAGTAGAGGGCAAGATCCTTGTAGAGTTCTTCCTCCTTCCAATTCCCTAGGGTTAGAACCCTAGGGTTGTGTTTTTTTCGAAAATGAAAAGGGAGAAGGGGCTTGAGGGTTTCGGTGATGAGAGTGAGGAAGAAGAAGAGGAAGTTATTCCAACTTCTCTTTCCCTTATTTATACTTTTCTCATGAAGAGACATGTCTCTTCACTTCCCTAGCTTTTAACAAGCATGTCTCTTATTCCCTCTACATGAAATATGGCTTGGTTCATTGGTTATGACATGATTAGTGCAACTAGGAGGTTTAAGGTTCAATCCTTGCCTCCTCCTTTCTACATCTTCTTTTTATCACCTTTTGCACTAATCCATATCAAAGCCCATTAAGCCAATCCCATCATGAAATTTCATAATAATAATAAAATTTCATGAATTCATAATATTTCATAATATTTCATGATAATATTTCATGTATTCCATAATATTTCATATTCATGAATTCATAATATTTCATGAATTCCATAATATTTCATATTCATGAATTCATAATATTTCATAATATTTCATGATAATATTTCATGAATTCCATAATATTTCATATTTATGAATTCATAACATTTCATGATAATATTTCATGAATTCCATAATATTTCATATTCATGAATTCATAATATTTCATAATATACCATATTAATATTTCATGAATTTCCTAATATTTCATAATATTTCATACGGGAAATTTTGGGGCGTTACAAAGGTGTTGGAATACCAACAAAAACATAAAGCTCATTCATCTACTTACCAGCGGGCGATTCAGCCTACATTTCAGCCACCTCAGTCCCAATTTCAGCAGCCACAACAATTCCAGCAGCCACCACAGCAATTTCAACCATAATTCCAACAATTTCAGCAAGATTTTCATCCAAGTCAACCAAATTTCCAGCAAACTCAGATTGGGCAGCCACAATTCTAGAATTTTCGGCCCCAACTTCAGCCACCTTATCAAAAAGATCAATTACCTTTTCAAGGAATTCAGCAAGGGTGTTTAAATAATCAAAATTTTCAGCAACCACCCTTCCATCAAGTTCAACCAAACCAAGGATTTCAGCATCTTAACCAAGATTTTCAGCAGCCTTTTGTAAGTTTTCAGCAGGGAAATAATCAATTTCAGCCTCAATTTCAGCCATGGCAGCAAGAATTTCAACCTATACAGAATTTTCAACAACCTCTGCAATATTCACAACCCTTTAATCATAATTTCCAGCAACAAAACTAGAATTTTCAGCCCACTCAATTTGAGTTTTCACCACCACAATTTCAACCTCAGATCCAGGATTTCCAGGGCTACAATTCTCAGCAAATTCAACCATCATGCCAGCCCAATTTTCAACAGTTTAATCAGCCTGTTCAACCATTTGATCAACCCCCACAGTCTCCATTTCAGAATGCACAGCCTACTCTTGGTCTTTAGCAGCCTTATGTTACATTTCAAGACCAACAAGAGTTCCACACTAACCAAGGAGGCTTTGAGAACCCTGATTGGAGTGAGGCTCAACAACAGAGGATGGTGGAGATGTGTCAACAAATTTTACAACAACAACAAAACATGCAAGATAAATTGAATCAGATAAAAGCCCAAAGATCATAACAGTTATCTTCTCAAGCTGCTTTTAATTCTGAGGGCCCCAGAGTTGGTTTTATATCAGTTCAAGGTGACCCTAGTGCATGGCCAAGTCCTTCTTCAAGTGATTTTAGAATTTTGGTGGAAGAAGAAGAAATCATTAAAATCAGGGCTCCTACAGTATGCATCCTTCTGGAGAGTCTTGTTCAAAATTCATTTCCAAATTTTTCAGCTCAAGAAGAAGAAACTGAAGCTCCACAGGACCATTCTCATCTTTTATTTTTTAATGGTAGTGCTATTGATGGTCCTAATTTTTCTAATATTGTTGTTGCAGATATTACAGAAGAAGAATGCATGGGAGATGATATTCCAGGTGTAGGGGATTGCACTAAGCCCCAGGGACCACCAACAGTGATGGATACATTAGAAGATTCAGAGGATGAACCAGAAAGTGTAGGGACTTGCATGGTGGAAGCAAGAACCCAAGGATCAACTATTCCAGTTGAGTGTCCACCAGAGCTTAAGGCTGAAGAGGAGAATGTACTTGATCAGGAGGAGGCCATGGATACATCTACTCTTGTAGAACCTCCAGGTATTCTTTAGCACGCTCAGGTAAGTATTTCTCCTCTTTGTTTAGAAAAATTCAGCGAGGTACCTAGTGCTGACTTTATTGGTTATGAAGAATTTATTGATATACCTTGTTTAGAAATTGCTTGTGCAAATCCAATAGAGGTACCAAAAATTGATTTCCTTGGTTGTAATACATTGCTTGATACATCTCTTGTAGATATGGGTTGCGAAATAATTTTAGAGGCACCTATAATTGATGTTGTTTGTTATGATGAATCTCTTGATACATCTTTTGTGGATATGGATTATGAAAAATTTTTAGAAGTGCCTGAATTTGATGTTATTTATTATGATGAATCTCTTGCTATATCTTATGCTGAGGTTGAATGTGAAATACTTATGGAGGTGTCTGAGATTGATTTCATTGGCTGTGACACATTGCTTGATACATCCTTGATGGGAAATAATTGTGATATTTCTATTGAAGTGCCAAAAATTGATTTCTTTGTTTGTGACGAGCTCCTGGATGCAAATTTTGTAGGAAATAATTCTGAAAAATTTATTCAGGCACCAAAAATTGATTTAATTGGATGTGATGCAGTTTTGGATACATTTCATGCAGAGACTGAATTTATATCATTTCTTTCTGACCCTGAACGCTTGAGAGAAATATTACATTGTTTTGCAAGGTCTAGAAGACTTCTGGAGTGGGTGCTCCAGCTGAACAGACTCCAACCTCCTGGAAGAACTTTCAAAAGGCATCAAGAATGAGGAGTTGATTTTACTCTAATTCAAAGCACTCCACCTCTGACATGGGTCTTGCACCTAAATCGCCTGCGGCCACCAGAGCAAATTTTTGTAAAGTTCAAGTGTGGAGGAGTCTTCATTCTCTCAGCCACCAATTTTCCTCCACTACCACGATGGAGGCTACTTCTGGATCGACTCCGTCCACCAAAAATAAAGGGGAGTTTGTTCCTTCTTGCATTTTCTTTCACTTTTATGATTTCAAGAATTTTCCTTTAAATTGAGTCCTTGCTAATAAATGCTTAAGTAGAGTAGAACGACTAGGAGTCATTGTAGATACCATTTTAGTTCTTTTGGAAATTTGTTTCTTGCATGAGTAGAAATAAATGTATCCCTCTAGGTTATCTCCATAGCATTTTAGAGTCTTTTGAAAATAAATTAAATTTGGTTATTAAAACTTAGGGTTTGAGCTAATGGATGAAATCTTGGATGCTTGAGTACTACTTGGTTTTAGATTCTTAATTGATGACTAGAGATGAATTATTTTTGCCTAGTGATAATTAGTCTTATATTTGTGACACACATATGTTATTGTACTCTAGAACTTGCTTAGGTTCTTTCAAAATCATATTTCAATGATTGGATCACATCTATAGAGGCTAATCACTTTGTTTACCTTTCCATATCAATTTTGGCAAAAATCATGTTCATTCCATTTTTCTTTACTTATTTCCTACATCTTACCCTCACTTTTCTATGGACTTGTTGTTTGAAATGTTTCTTAATGCTATTTTGCCCGAGACGGACAAAGATTTAAGTGTGGGGGAGGTGACTAATGTTTTGGAATATTGATTTGGATATCAAAGAGGAAATTCATGTCGAATTTTTTTTTTTTGCAAATTCCAAGAATGAGCAAGAGAGATGGAAGTATTTGGAGAGCTAGATTCCTTATCACACTTTGAAGATTTAAGTGGCAAGCAAAAAGAAAAAAAAAATCTGCACCATTTCAAAGAAAAAAAATATAGGTGCCAAAAAGGGAAGGAAGAGGCCAAGTAGAGTATCAAGAAATGGAATTTCAAGAAGAGCATATTAATTCAATAGCACTAGTTTGCAATGGAGGTCTCCTGCCACTTATCGAATGTAAAAAGAGAAGGGAAACAAAAGAAAAAGAAGCTGAGCAGAAGTGGAACAAAAGCGGCACAAAAACTGAAAACAAAGAAAAATTCTGCACCAAGAAGGAAAGAAAAAATTGTTGGAGCATGTTTTGGCCACTTTGCTTTATCTGAATAGAATGCTGGAAATCAATGTAGAATCTCTGCAATCAAGCTTAAGAAGAGAAAAATCAGTGGAAAGCTAAACTTGCAGAATGGCTTTTAATTGGATTAAACTCTTGGGGAGCAGATTTCTGAAATCTGTGCATTGCTGAGGCTGGAATCCAATTTACTGATCTAGAATGGAATGGAATGGATTTCCAGCAGAGACAATCTGAATTTGCGACAGAAATAATGAACTGCAGCTGAAAACAAGCTGAAGATAATCTGAATTAAAGGCTGAGAAGTTGAATTGAAGCTGATTGAAGCAGGGAAATGCAAGAAAATCTGCAGTTCGAAATCTGAATGGCATTGCAAGGAATGCTGACAAGGATTCAGAACAACCACTCGACAGCATCAAAAATTTTGAAGAGTAGCAAGTTGATACTTGAGCTGTAATGCAGTTATAAAAGAAAAAAAAAATCAGTGAATGCTAAAGAGGCAGTTTGTATCATGATGAAGCTGAAGTTGTTTTGCTTGGCTATGAATCAGGGAACTAAGTTCATCAATGCATTAAAAAGGTGATGAGTGCATCTTTGCTGATCAGAATTGGACTGAAAAATGGCTGCTAAGTGTTCAGATCAGAGACAGAATTCGAAAGGCTGACCAAAGGCTAAAAAGAAGCTGAATTCCTACTTCCTAAGTTAGCAATGTGTAGCTGAGTTTGATCAGAACTTGTAAAGCAGTTTATTTAAAAGTTTGGCAGCCAAATTACAAAGGAAGAGTGAACAAGATGAAGAGAAACTTGATTAGAGACTTAGCTGCAACTTAAATCTGCAGCTGAAATAAAACAGTTCGGAAGCAAGGTTGAAGTTTTGACCATTTTAAAGAAAAGAGAAGGAGATAAAGTGGCACACAAATGAAGACTTGGCACTATTAAATCATTGAAATTTCTCTCATTCGAATCAAAATCTTTGCCCCACTACAAGTCTGACCTTGCTAGAGGATAAAAGAAGAGAAAAAAAATCAGGAAAGAAGAATAGAGAAAAAAAAAAATTTGCCACGCAAGGTGGAAGTTGGCACATTGAGATCAATGGGGTTTTCTTCATCCAAATCAAAGGAATTATTCAAGTTTGACTTCGCCACACCCTTTTGAATTCACTAGAGGACTGACAAGAGGGCAGAGTTCATTGGAAACATCCTTGAGCACTCAAGTCTTCTACTCCATCAATTTTCCATTTTCTTGGCTTTTACTCCATTTCTTACCATTTTTCATGTTTTCACTTGTTTTTGTAGATGTTGATCCTAATCATGAATAATGGTGGAGATTAGATAATAAGCAAGCCTATGGTAGTGCAAGAAGCATGTGTATTTGAGTGAGCTCCATTTCCATCATCAACTTAGAACTTAAGGAGAGAGCCACCAAAACTTCCCTTGAAAGGCTAGTGAGTTAAATTCATCTCAATGACTCATGAAGGATGAAAAGGCTAAGTTGTTGATTTAAGGACAAGATACTTATCCATAGAGCTTAGATTTATGAGAATTGACAACCTTAGGTAATTTCTTTTCATTTGTTTCTAATTATGCTTAAGAAACTCTAGGGGATACATACTTAGTGGTTTCGCGAGACGCTCAAGCTTAAGTGTGGGGGAGTTGATAAGTACCATTTTGTTGATTATTTTAATTGCTAAAATCCATGTTTGACCCATGTTTTACTTACTTAATTGTGGAATTACCCTAGGTTTTAGAACTTCCTCTTATTTTGGATATAATTGCAAATTTACACATATTTGGATTATTTGGCCACTAAATTTTTGATCTATTTTTGTAGGAATGAAAGGTTCATGGACCTAGGGCATACTAGGTCAAACTTGAGTCTGAAGTGGACCCGGATCGAATTATCAAGCTTCGGATTAATCCGGGTCGTCCGATTCAAAAGCGGCTAGATCTGAGCCATCTGGGACCATCTGAAACAATCCGAGCTAGGGTTAGGGTTGATCAAGCACTCTGATCAAGATCTGAAGGTTTCATCCCAATCAGAGCTCAATCAACTATTGGATCAAGCTTGGAGGTCTGTAGATCGTCCATTCAAAGATTAGGTTGATCTGGACCATCCGTTGCAAATCTGGAGGATCCGAGCTACCACGAGGCAGATCCTGACCCCTGATCATCATCATTAAAGTTTGGATTAAATCAGAGCAAGATCAGCTGTTAGATTGATGTGGAGAAATCTGGGTCGTCCAATGCTTAAGTATTTAATCAAACTCCCGCAGCCTTCTTCCCTGTTGCGTCTTCACCGCAAACGTCGTCTTCTTCGATAGTTCTTAGTTTTTCTTCAAGTTTTTCTTCAATCCGTGGGCGCGACCCCTCAACATCAACCCTAGATCAACATCTGAATCATTGGAGATAGCTTCGGTGGAGAATTCAGCTCAATTTTCATCCGGACAGAGGTGTTTGAGGGTTTCAGCATTCTCTATGGTCCGAGCACTTGAATCTCAGCCACAATCCATTTTCGATGATCTGAGGCACTTGTAGGGGTTCTCAGGTGAGCTCAGGTCTTCTCCAAATCATCATCGCAGCTCAACAAACTGAGATCGAAGAGTTCGGATTGGAAACCTCCCAGCTGATGCAGTTTGTGCAGAGTTGATCGGTTGAGGCTGATTTCCACTGCTTTGCTGAGCTTAGGGGTTCGAGACCAGCCCTTGCTTGACGACCAAGGAGATTTTGAGCTCGGGAAGGGTTGAGGATTAATTTCATCTAGTTAATTTCAGTATCTTTAGCTGTAATTTTCAATTCCTGCATTGTTCTGTTCTGAATGTTTGTGTCAGCTACCTTAGTTTAAGTTTTGAATTGTGTTTGGTTTCAATTGCGTTTAATTCTGCAAGTTTGATAGTTAGGGAATGTGTTTAGTGGATAATTGCCTTTTAATTCTAGTTTAATTCATGCTTAATTGTAGCGTATCAGTTTTCTTCCCTGATTTCAGTTTGCATATCAGCCATTTTCTGCCAATTCAGCTTAGTCTCTGAATTTCTTCAGCTTAATTCCCATTCGATTTATGTTTAGCTAAATTCCTGCCATTGAAGACCAATTTAGTGTGTGAACTTAGTTGATCCAAGTTTGATTTCACATGTAGTTTCAATTCTGAAATACGTTTTGATCAGCTTGAATTAATTCTGTGTATCATTTTCAGATTGTGTATCAACCCCCAATTCTGCACTCTCCATTTTATTTCTGAAATTTCGATTTCAGCTCATCAATTTGCACTTTCATTGTTTGTTTCACATCCATTCACTTCACATCAGTGCCTCACATTAATTTAGACTCTGTATTTAGTTCAGTTTCGGTACATAAGCATTTTCCATGAGTATCAAGTTGATTCATGTCTGTTTTGTGCTAAGTGCAGTTTCGGCAGATATTTCAGTGGTTTAGAGCTTGAATTCCTGCAATTAAGTAAATCTCTTAGTGTGCTATTGAGCTCTAGTTAATTTTGCTTCATAGCCAGCTCCTCTTTGAACTTTAAGCTTCACTCATGCATATCAGTTTTTGGTTACTGAATTTCTGTATCAAGCAAGCTTCGAATTTTGCTAAGGTTGTGTCTGATTTGGAGGCTTAATTTCTTCCTTCAACTATTGCAAACTTATTCACAAATAGCCTTGCTTTCTACACCTGATCGATTAGTTTCATTTCTGGGTTGTTAGAATCATTTTTGGCACAATAGTCTTCTCATTTTTGGTAAATCAAGTTGATGAATTCTACACTCATTCCCTGCATTTCTACATCCAATTCATTTCTGCAATAGGGCAGAATTGTTTGAGCAGCTTGTGTCTTGTATTTCTTCATCTATTCCTGCAAGGTTCTTCATTGATAGTTTGTTTTCCAAACTGCATTCGGTCAGTTGCATTTCTACCCTGAATTGTAATCTCATCTTGGCACATGAGCTCTTTCCTTTGCATCAAGTCTGTCTCGATTTTCTTCCATTTTGTATCAAGAAGAGTTTTGGCAGTGATAGGTGCCAATTTAAGTGCAATTCTGAGTGAGTAGTGAGCTGGGAGATAGTTTGTTTCATGCATGGCTTGAGTTTGAATTCCAACTTCCATTTCGGCATTAATAGCAAGTTTCAACTCTACAATTAGGCCTTAAGTGTTGGGCATTAGCTTTAATCGAAAATTTCAGCCTTGTTCTAATTCACTTGCTTAGTATTTGGGCTGCCATTAAATTCAGATTTGTTTCTCAAATTTAGTTAAGTTGCCTTGGTTAAGTTAGATTTTCATTGGTTGAGTTATTAATTGCAACACACTTGTTTAGTTCATTTCAGTGAAGTGATTTCCTTTTCATTCCTAATCGCATTCCAAACCCAATTCACATTCGAAACCCAAATTCACAAACGACACATAACACGAGCTCGAATCAAACAAACCCTCAACTAGTCCCCAGGAAAAATACGACCTGTGGCCCCTTTACTACGTTTTCATATTTTGATTGCAAAAAGGGTTTCCAGCATTTTATTTATAAATATTTAAATTTGAGACGCACATTCGTGACAGTCTATTTTGGGTTCATCATCTACATATAGACATGTCAGTGAAGTTCTTACTGCAGCTTAAGTGCGATGTTCCTTTAACTTGCGGTGTTAAAGTCATCTTGGTAATGGAGACTTATACTTTGACATCTTAAGCAAGCATCTCTAAGGAGGTGTGGACCCAGGATGATTGGGTATAAGCCGAAGTGCCCGAAGATGTTTGAACAGCCTACAAAGGATTCACCACTCCTTGCGAGGAGATGTATACCCAAGGCCTGTCGTCGGATTGTTACTCGAAGCCTCTGGCCAGAGCATGACATGTTCAGAGTATGAATCTCTTAGATACATGAGAGTAATTAGAATCCGTAGGATGAGAAAACGTTACTTGGGCTAGGTGTGACGTAGTCAGCCTAGTGGGGACTGACACACATAGACCATGTTCTGAACCAAGTGGGTATAAGATGGTGAAAGGAATGAGGCACGATTCATTATAGCTGCTGAAGTGTTTCAGAATTGTTTCTGAGGTCAACCGTTGATCTTTCGATTAATTTGGGATCATGATGTACTACTAGGTGTCACTCATGATCGTTCTATAATTGGTTAATTATAGATGGCCAACATAAATCGAAAGCCTATTTAGTCACACGCACTACGAGTAATCCGAGGGATTTAAAATGAGTTAAAATTTGGATTTTCTAATCAAGAGAGATTAGGATTGGTTGAGCCAAACGATAAGTTGAAGACTTAATAGATGAATTAAATGAGTTTAATTCATTGGGGTGTGGCTTGGATAGGCCGGCCAAAGAGGTTCCCCACCCTCTTTGCTTGACCGGCCACAACAAAGGGAGAGAACCAAGTTTCGGTTCAATTTATAAAACAAATCAAGTGTGGTTTGGTTTATAAAATTATGGATGATATAAATTTTTAAACCAAGGTTTGGTTTATTTTTCATGGAAATTAAAATGAACCATGGATTGGTTTATTTTATTTTATAAAATCAATCATGGATTGATTTACCATGATAATGAAATTTATATAAAGAAATTTATTTTTCTTGGAAATTAAAATGAACCATGGATTGATTTATTTTATTTTATAAAATCAATCATGGATTGATTTACCATGATAAGAAATTTCTTTTCATAAGAAAAAAGAGACTTGGTTGATTTTTATCATAAATTAAAATATGATAAAACTTGGCATGATGGAATAAGTCATAGAAAATTTATATGATAAATTTCTTATGAAAATTTATTCTATAAGAAAAAAGAGACTTGGCGGTTGAGAGACCACTATATAAAGGACCCAAGACAAGGCTTGGAGATCAATCCAAGTATTCTTGTTTGGGCTCTCTCCCTCTCCTCCCTTCTTCCTCTTGGCCGGCCACAAGCCTCTCCTCCCTTATTCTTGCTGTGAGCACAAGGAGAAGCACCGAGGCGACGAAGTTCTTCTGTTGGGACGATCTTCCTCTCCGGCCATCATCACCTTGGGATTGGGCGCAAGCCATCTTCCTCCTTCTCGCCGGAATTGTGATTCCGGCCAACCTTGGTGGTGAGTTTTTCCGATGTGATTACTTCTCTCTTGGTTTTTCTTGTTGCGTTCTTGGAGAATCTAGTAGTTCTCGAGAACACGAAACTCGTGGCTTTGTGAAGTCATCCCGAAGATACTCGGCGTGGACGCGAATAGAGGCGGAGCTTCCAAGGGACACTTACGGTTGGATCTCGTCCCTTCCTTCGAGTTACGCGAGGTAATAAGTAAATTAGTTTACGTTTCTGTAAAATTTTAAATATATAATCATGTCTACACAAGATAAGGTTGCATGCTTAGATGTGTGTTTAAATAATTTGAGAAATTATTTATGCTAAACCTTCCGCTGCACGTAATTAAATTTAAAATTACGAACCCGCATCCATGTCAACATGCACCTGGTCCCAACAAAAATCACTCTATAGACGGGCAGCACTTCGACATTGTACGGAACTGTACCGTGCACGTGCCAAAAGTGCTCCTTTTATAGGTGAAAAGGACAGGCTCGCAGTCTGTCCAGCCCCGTACCAGTCGACTGCCCCAAGGGCAGTCGGCTAGCCCGGCTTTAATTGCTGGCCAACGGCTAGTTTCGGGGTAAACTAGTCGACTGCCCCTGGGCCAGTCGACTGGTCCGATGCTGCAAACTTTTTGTGAGTTTTGGCAGTCGACTGCCCCAAGGCCAGTCGACTGCCCTGCCTCACAGCTCAGCTCCAGCCACTTCGGACTTTCTCCTTCCGTGTGCCTTTAGGTCTGCTCCCTTGGCTCGCCCCTTGAAGTCCTCTTCCTCAGGCTATCGTCCCTCGGATGCGCACACAAGCCTTCCCTTGGCTTGCCTCCATGCCACCCTTCACGTGTGCCCTTGAAGTCGACTTCTTGGCATGCCCTTGGAGCTCTCCTCCCTCAGCTCTCGTCCCTTGGATATGTCCACCATATGTGATTCTCCAAGTCCTACAAACTCAATCACACACATCAAATACAACATAACACTCTAACCTTAAACATATTCGCCCACACATCAAAACCATGATCATCCAATCATTTAAGGGCCGATTGCCTCAACAATCTCCTCCTTTTTGATGTGTGACAATATGTTTAAGTTAGAGATAAATAACAGCTACAGTAACAATAACATTAGCAAAAGATAGCAATTGAAAAAGTAAGACATAGTAACCCTAAGAGGTATCCTCCCCCATAATCTGTGTCTTCTTCCCATTTTCAATTCTAATCACAATCCAAGTTAAGTTTCCACTTAACAACAACAACATTAAAAATATAAGACATATCAGAACCTAAGAGGTACCTCCCCCTTAATCCATGTCTTCTCCATTTTTAAACATTCTAAGTTAGAAAGAAAGCCTTAAACCATCCATTCCAAGTTAAGATTCTAACTTAAACCACCTTATTCTCCCCTTTTGACACCATCAAAATGATTGCCTCAAGTAACCAAACCCTATGGCATCAAATGTGAGAAAGTTGGATTTTTGAAATTTCTCACAGTAACTGAAAATATATGTGTCAGTCGACTGCCCATGGGGCAGTCCACTGATAGCCATCAGTCTGAATTTTTAGCTTTTCTGCCGAATTTCAGAAACTCCCAGAGAATTCCAAAAATTATAAAATTTTGCATACATGTTTGAAATGTTATACTCTATCAGGGAAAAATATTAAACCATTTAAAATTTCAAACATGCATGACTTTTGAAAAAAATCTAAAAACCTTGAAAATAACTACATTTTGTATCAAACTTTGAATCCTATTTTGCAATTTTGTAACTTTCAAAAGCATTGCAAAGTATATAAAACATAAAATGGTTTTCAAAGGTTTAAAATGTCCAACTATGATCTTTAGGCAAAGTGTCCATTGATTAAACACTTGCCTTCCCTATAGTTGGTCTAGTTTTGATATTTTCATACTTTTAATGGTCCAACAATGTGCCACAAGCATAAGTGAACCAAATGTATCATCCTAATAGATCAAGCACACTTTTTCAACGCTAATAACTCCAAGTTCATCCAATACTTCCACAAACCACATTCCAAGGCCTCTTCTTAAGGATGTAAACTCCGATTCGAGAAGAGGCTTGGTAACGATGTCGGCTAGGTTCGACTTAGATTCAACATAGTGTAGTTCTATGTCTCCCCTTGCCACATGGTCTCTAATGAAGTGATGTTTCACTTCAATGTTTTGTCCTAGAATGGTGAACCGAATTTTTAGTTAGATTGATTGTGCTTACATTATCACACAAGACTTTGACCTTGGTGTAATGTAACTCATAATCCTCTAAGGTGTGAATGATCCAAAGGAGTTGGGAAGCACACCCACCCATTGCCACATATTCCGCCTCCGTTGTTGATAGGGCAACACATGGTTATTTCCTACTACTCCAACTAACTAAGGAAGACCCAAGGAATTGACACCCTCCACTTGTACTCTTCCTATCTAGCTTACAACCCGTATAGTCCGAGTCGGTGTATCCAATTAGATCAACACTAGGGGTTCTAGGATACCAAAGGCCGACATTGAGGGTACCTTTCACATACCTTAAGATCCTCTTGACTACAACCAAATGGGACTCTTTGGCACAAGATTGGTACCTTGCACACATACCTACCACAAAAAATATGTCTGGTCTACTAGCGGTTAGGTATAGGAAGCTATCAATCATGCTCCTATATTTTTTAGAGTCTACCATTATCCCTTCAAGGTCACTATCCATTTTCACATTGGTTCCTATGGGTGTAGATGCTACCTTAGCATTTTCTAAACCAAATTTCTTTAACATCTCCTTAGCATATTTGGTTTGAAAAACATGTGTCCCTTCATTAGTTTGCTTAACTTGAAGTCCTAAGTAAAAGGTTAACTCTTCTACAAGACTCATCTCAAATTCATCTTCCGTACACTTGATGAATTCTTGTAGGAAGTCATTATTTGTTGACCCAAAGATGATATCGTCTACATAGACTTGGGCAACAAATATGTCCTTATCCTTAGATTTTAGGAACAATGTGGGGTCAATTGTTCCTCTCCTAAACCCCTTTGACACTAGAAATGAAGAAAGCCTTTCATACCAAGCCCGGGGAGCTTGTTTCAATCCATATAAGATTTTTCTTAATTTGAACACGTGTCTTGCATAGTTAGGGTCTTCAAACCTGGGGGTTATTCTACATAGACCTCTTCCTTAATGATCCCATTGAGGAGTGTCGACTTGACATCCATTTGGTGAATTGTGAAACCCATGTGAGCAGCATAGGATAGTAGAATTCTAATTGATTCTAACCTAGCTACGGGGGCATAAGTTTCATCATAATCTAGTTCCTCAACTTGGTTAAAACCCCTAGCTACTAATCTAGCCTTGTTCCTAGTGATTTTACCTTGGTTATCTAGTTTGTTCCTAAAGACCCATCTAGTGGTCACAATAGTGCAATCATTGGGCCTAGGAACTAACTCCGAAACTTCACTCCTCTCAAATTGGTTTAGCTCTTCTTGCATGGCTAAGACCCAATCAACATCTCCCAATGCTTCATCAATGGACTTGAGTTCCAATTGGGAGATTAGAGCTATTTGACTAGTTTGATCCCTTAAGTATGATCTAGTCCTTACTCCTTGAGTGACATCACCCACAATTTGGTCAATAGGGTGATCATGGTGATGTCTCAAGGGTCTAGAGGTTGTAGGTTCATTTACACCTTCTTCCTCATCCTCTAGTGTATTTCTTACTCCCCCTTGATCATTGGCCTCCAAATGTAGGTCTTGGATTCATTGGGCAAGGGGTTGGACTTCCTCTATATCCTTATCAATTGAGGCCTTTCTAGGGTAGGTACTAGTTGTTTCATCAAACTTAACATTTGAGGACTCCTCAATCACTTTTGTCATCTTGTTGTAAACTCTATAGCCTCTACTAGTCAAGGAGTACCCTACTAAAATCCCTTCATCGGCTTTTGACTCAAATTTCCTTTGGTCATCTTTGGTATTTAAGATGTAGACTTTACATCCAAAGACTCTAAAATAATGGACTTGAGGTACCCTTCCATTCCATAGTTCAAAAGGTGTTTTTCCTAGGAACCTATGTACCAAAACCCGATTTTGAATATAGCAAGCGGTGTTAACCGCTTCGGCCCAAAAATAGCTAGGAAGAGAGTATGCATTAAGCATAGTCCTAGCAGCTTCTTGTAGGGCTCGGTTTCTCCTCTCAACTACCCCATTTTGTTGAGGAGTCCTTGGACATGAAAATTCATGCTTATACCCATTTTCAACACAAAATTGTGTGAAGCTTGCGTTTTAGAACTCCCCATCGTGGTCACTCCTAATTTGGTTTATTTTGATATGTTTTTCGTTTTCTACCATTTTACTAAATCCTATAAAGATCTCTAGTGTGTCATCCTTATGTTTCAAGAAATAGACCCATGTAAACCTAGAGAAATCATCTACTATCACTAGGCAATATTTACTCCCTACAAGTGAGGGAGTACTATGACAATCAAATAAATCTATGTGCAAAAGTTCTAAAGGTAGAGAAGTAGTGGTTAGGGTTTTACCTTTGTGTGATGACTTTGATTTCTTACCCTCTTGGCATGCATCACACAATTTGTTCTTCTTGTACTTGATCATTGGGAGCCCCTTCACCAATTCTTCCTTAGCCACTCTTGCAATGCTCCTCATATTGACATGTCCAAGTCTCCGGTGCCACAACCATCCTTCTTCTTCTTTGGACATGAAACACTTAGCAACATCGTTAATAGCATACGTAAGATCAAGATAGTATAAATTCGCCTCTCTAAACCCTTCTAATATGATAGTACTTGATTCATTATGTCTAATGATGCATTTTCTAGCATGAAATTCAACTCTAAAACCGGCATCACATAATTGACTCACGCTTAATAAATTAAACTTCATATCTTTGATTAAAAGTACCTTATGTATGGAAATGGTGTGAGATACCTCAATTGTGCCCCTACAAATGATTCTCAACTTTCCACTATTCCCAAAGGAGACCGTTGTAACGCCCCAAAATTCCCATTTTTAGTTCTTAAAGTCCTTAGAATTATTTAAAAATGGTTTAGAAATATTCTAGATATTTTTAGGAATTTTTAGAATATTTTTATGAAATTTTCCGAGTTCGTTTAGTATTTTTAAAAAAGGAAAAACGTTTAAGGGCAGCAGGGGGTTCGAACCTGCGACCACCAGGAGACCAGGCGCGCGCGCGACCAGCTGGGCTGGTTCATTTTGTTGATAGAGAATAAGCGAACCAATAGATAAGTTGTGGTTAGGTCAATCCGCCTCATAAAGATAGTATAAATAGATGAGTTAAGAGAGGAAATTAGATTTTTGGTTTTTCTCTTCCTCACCCTAGCCGCGCGACATCCTCCCCCTCTCACGCACGCACGCCAACACCAAGCCCTTTCTCTCCTCTTCCAAGGGGCGCCGGCCAAGGAGGGATCAAGGAAAGCGGAGCGTTGCGTTCGTCTCGACGAGGAGAACGCGTAGGCGCGAAGAATTCTCCGAGATCTCAAGTTTCTCCCGAGCCCTAGACGTCAATCTTGGTTGTAAGTCCAAGATATCGATGTAAGTACTGCTCACCTGCAGTAAGAGGCGGTTTTTCCGCAAGAATTTTCCTTAAAAGTTTTTAAAAGAGATATTTCCTTTTTGTTTGAGTTTTTGCATGTGATCTTAGTTCATTATATGCTTATATATGTTGATTAAGTACCCTATGTGAGTTTAGGGTCCAAGAAAAGCTATGAGAAAAGTAAAGAGAAGATAAAGATAAGAAAAGAAAAGGCCAAGGCCCTAAGAAATCCCCAAAAGTCAAGACATAGGGATTTTAGCACGCAAGGTGCTCGAGAAAATGCCAAGGCATTTACAGATAAGAAAGAAAAGAAAGAAAAACTATTTTATTTTCTAAGGCCAGTACCCGGCGTCCAAGGGCGTCGTTAAAGAAATCCAGGTGTCCAATTCCAAGGTCTTGGCCCTGGTAGACCAAGGTCTGCTCTATTAGGATTGGTGGCTCATTACCCCAACCTTTTAGGGAACGCGCATATGAGATGGTACTTACGTCTTCAGTGGATCCAAGTGATTATTATTTTCAAGTATATGCTTTAGCAAACTTTTCTAAAGTTTAAAAAGTTTTCAAAAGTTAAAGAATAGCTAAAGTTTCAAGTTGAGCCAAGAAAAGTAAATTGAGATTTATTATTGCTTGAGTATGCATGTGTTGAGTTATACATGTTCTTAGTTTCTTTCGAGCATATTAGTATCTCATATGATTTTCATATTGTTCTAGAAGCATGTTTGCACATTTCGAGATTTTGTGAGCTAGATAGTACTTACTAAGCTTTTTGCTTACTAGTTGCATTTCCTCTTACTGCAGATAAAGGTAAAGGCAAGCAATTTTGAAGGAAGACGACGAGGCGGTGCTGAGTAAAGTGTGTGTGGTGGCTGATTATGGAGAGATCTTTGGCACAAGACAATTTAGTTGTTTAATTCGCAATGTTATAGTTCATTTGAATTTCAAGTTCTTGTTTTGTGGAGTTTAGCGAACATTTAAGTTTTGGATAGTTTTACATACTCAATTTCTTAGAGTAAAGATTCCATGTCATTTCTTTTAACCTATATATTCTTATGATTGCATTGGATGAGTAGAAATGTGAGTAGATGGAGATATTGATACTTGGTTAGATAAATGGATGCATGTGCCAAGATAGTATCAATTTCTTCTTTGAAATAAGTTTCATTGCTTAAATATGTTTAGAAAAGTTGCATTCACATTTCATAATGCTTTAGCAAGGTCATAGAACATGTATTTGGTGTCATGAATGTATAGAAGTCAAGATTGGTACAAACTTTAGTGTTAAAGTTCATATAACTTGATTAGTTTATTTTCTTCCGCAAAAGTCCAAATTTCAAGTTTATGGATTCGTTTTGATTGGCTAAACTCATTTAAAAACTGTCATAGAGTGTAGAAATGGTGTTATGATTCCATATGGCTCGAAATTATAGGTTTGGAGGAGCTGTGAAGCAACTGCCGAAACCTGAGTTTTCTGAATTCAGGCCTACCAGTCGACTGATACAGTATCAGTCGACTGATACCCGATTGTGGTGTTGGGCGAGGCAAGCTTCAAAGTGTACCATTTGCGAGCTTTTGAGATAGAAAGTGTGATATGTTATTATGCATGATTACTTAAGTTAGAATATAATTGTTAGATGAATTTAAAAGTTTAAAAAAAAAAAAGATTTCCGCATTTTTAGTCATGTATCAAAAGTCGAGAAGTAGAGAGAAGTAACGATCCGTCTGAAGCAGAGAAGGCGGGTCGCTACAGGTGGTATCAGAGCAGTTCCCATTCTCCAGCATCACACACACATCAGCATCAACCTCGCCGTCTTCAAGTAAGAAAGCTTTAAGTTTCAGTTTTTCTATTGCTCCTTTACTTAACTTCAGTATAGAGAAATGCTTAAGTACTTGCTCATATGTGCATAGAACAAGGAAGCATGTTTAATGCCTTAGTACCACGGAATCATGTTTAATCCCTAGAATGGATATTAGAGAAATGCTTAAGTACTTACTTGATTTGCCCAAAAGTAAGTTTTGGGATTATGGCACGCAATGATAAAAGTTTTGAGCAAGACCAAGGTCTTACTAAGCCCTAGAACGAGTTCTAGGATTAAGAAATGAGATAAGAATCAAGACCAAGGTCTTGTTATATCCTAAAGCAAGTTTGGGAACATTACCATTAAGTGTTAAGTTATACATTTGAGGACGTCCTAGAAAGGCCCAAAACAAGGAGCAAGCTCCTAGAGGGCAAGAGGCAACAGAGTCAGTACCCCCACCAAATCTCTTAGACGTGGTGGCTCAGTTACAGAGACAGTTAGCAGAACAACAGCAAGTTATTGCCACTAGGATGGCTAACCAGCAGGTCGTTATTATTACCTCGCCAGTGACGAATGTAGTGGCACCAGTTGTGATCGAAGACCCATCGATTACATCTGTAGTTCGGCAAGGGGAGTAAGGCAAGAAGCGTACCTCATTCAGTAGGAGAAACCGAAGCCAGGGAACTTCCCAAGCACAAGCAAACCATGGGATGCTTAAGCATGGTTCAAAACGTTGGAAAGAATAGTAGGGCTACTGGACTGGCATGAGGTAGAGAAGATAAAGTGTGCATCTTTCTGCCTTACGGGAGATGCTAGAATATAGTGGAAGAGAGTCAAGGCCAAGAGAAATGTCAGCCAGATGACATGGGCCGACTTCGAGACTGAGTTCTTCGAAGAATACTTTCACATGCAAGTAACCAACAAGCATTACGATGAATTCACGGAGTTCAGACAAGGAGAACTATCCGTGGATGAAGCAGTGAAGATGTTTAAGCGGTTAGCTCATCTGTGCCCAGAGCTAGTTAGCAAAGAAAAAGAGATAGTTAGGCTAATGCTCAAGATGTTAAGGCCTGAGATAGCGTTGAAGGGGGCTAGCGGTGTTAAGAGGCTGCAAACCTCCGAAGAACTAATAAGTAGTGCTTTGATCACTGAGCACTACTTAACCAGTATAAAGGCCACCAGAAAGGTTGAACGATGAAGTTCTTAACAACCTTACCGTCAAGGGAAGTAATGGCCTCTACTGAGAGGCTAAGGGCAGTATCAATCTAGATTTCCAACCGAGAGCTCTACAGTGACTTGTTAGTCCTTGAGATGAAGGATTACGATGTCATTTTAGGAATGGACTTCTTGAGCAAGTATAATGCTTCTATAGACTGCCGCAAGGAAAAAGTCAAGTTCACACCAGAAGCAGAACCTTCATTTGAGTTTATTGGAGACCCAAGGAGAAAGATAAATAGGTTCCTACCTACCTTACAAGCTCAGGGAATGTTAGAGAAGGGGTGCTCTGGTTTTCTAGCTCATATAGTGGATGCGAGTCAAGGAGAAGGATTCAAGAGAGGAGAAGTGAGGGTAGTCTGTGACTATCCTGAGGTGTTTCCGAAGAGTTAGCAGGACTCCCTCCCAATCGGGAAATTGAGTTTGAAATTGAGTTGGCCCTAGGAACCAACCCAATTTCGAAGGCACCTTATCGCATGGCACCAGCAGAACTGAAAGGATTACAAGAACAATTGCAAGAGCTGCTTGACAAGGGTGTCATCCGCCCCAGTCATTCACCTTGGGGAGCTCCTGTACTGTTTGTCAAGAAGAAAGATGGACCTATGCGAATGTGCATAGATTATCGAGCTTTGAATAAGGTAACCATCAATAACAGATATCCTTTGCAAAGGATAGATGATTTATTTGATCAGCTGAAGGGAGCCACAGTGTTCTCCAAGATAGATCTGCAATCAGGTTACCATCAGCTCAGAGTGAAGGAGAGTGATGTGCCAAGGACTGCTTTCAATACAAGATACGGCCACTACGAATTTGTAGTGATGCCTTTTGGAGTGACCAATGCTCCAGCAGTCTTCATGGAGCTGATGAACCACGTCTTCAGGGAGTATCTCAATAAATTCGTCATGGTATTTATTGATGATATTCTCATATACTCACAGACTCCAGAGGACCATGCTACACACTTGAGGATAGTGCTGCAGATCCTTCAGCAGGAGAAGCTCTATGCAAAATTCTCAAAGTGTGAGTTTTGGCTAGATCAGGTGGCCTTCCTAGGTCACATTGTATCCAAAGAAGGCATTCAAGTTGATCCAGCCAAGATAGAAGCAGTCAGCAACTGGTGTAGACCCAAGAATGCCAGTGAAATCAGAAACTTCTTAGGCTTGGCAGGATATTACTGAAAATTTGTGGAGAACTTTTCTAGAGTAGCCTCTCCACTCACAGCCTTGACCAGAAAGAACAAGAACTTTGAATGGTCAGATAAATGCGAGCACAGTTTTCTAGAGCTGAAGAAAAGATTGACTAGTGCTCCCATCCTGACTGTTCCAGAGAGTGACAAGGCCTTTGACATCTACAGTGATGCATCCAAGATGGGCCTTGGAGCTGTCCTCATGCAAGACAGTAAAGTAATAGCATATGCCTCCAGACAGCTCAAGGACTACGAGAAGAATTATCCTACGCATGACCTTGAGCTAGCAGCTGTGGTTTTCGCACTGAAGCTCTGGAGACACTACCTGTATGGAGTGCAGTGCAGAATCTTCACAGACCATCAAAGTTTGAAGTACTTCTTCACTCAGAAGGACCTGAATATGAGGCAGCGCAGGTGGCTAGAGTTGGTCAAAGATTATGACTGTAAAATCCTCTACCACCCAGGTAAAGCTAATAAAGTGGCAGATGCACTGAGCAGAAAATCCTGTGCAGCACTGATGTCCCTATCATCACTGTCTCCACCACTTCAGAAAGAAATAAAAGATTTTGGAGTCGAGGTTATGGTTGGGCAATTTTCTGCATTGACCCTAGAGTCAACCCTGCTTAAAGATATACAAGAAAAGCAAGATCAAGACCCAGAGATCCAGAAGATCAAGCAGGGGATCCAAGAGGCAGAAAATTCAGAGTTTCAAGTATCAGACAGTGGCATCCTCTATTTTGGAGACCGCCTTTGCGTCCCCAATGATGAGGAACTAAGAAAGAATATTCTAGAAGAGGCCCACAGTACCCCATACTCTATGCATCCTGGTTCTACCAAGATGTATCAAGATTTAAAGAAAAGATTCTGGTGGTCTGGACTCAAGCGAGACGTGGCCAGATATATCAGTACCTGCTTGACCTGCCAGAGAGTCAAAGCAGAGCACCAGAGACCAGGAGGAGTTCTACAGCCACTTCCCATTCCAGAGTGGAAGTGGGAAGAAATATCCATGGACTTTATCACAGGTCTTCCAAGAACCACCCATGGACACGATGCAATTTGAGTGATAGTGGACAGATTGACCAAGTCTGCCCACTTCCTAGCCATCAAGTTATCGCATTCGGTAGAGCAGTTAGCACAGCTGTACGTGAAAGAAGTAATCAGGCTTCACGGAGTTCCGAAGTCGATCGTTTCTGATAGAGATGGGCGGTTCATCTCCCATTTTTGGAGGTGAGTTCAGGACGCCCTAGGCACCAGACTTCAGTTCAGCACAACTTTCCATCCCCAAACAGATGGACAAACAGAGAGAGTAAATCAGATTTTAGAAGACATGCTCAGGGCTTGTGCGTTGGACTTTAAAGGCAGTTGGTGCAAGTACCTTAGTTTAGCTGAATTTGCCTACAACAATAGCTATCAGGCCACTATCAAAATGGCACCTTACGAAGCATTATATGGCAGGAAATGCAGATCACCCATATGTTGGCAAGAAGCTGGTGAGAAGAAAGAGATGAAGTCAGGACTAGGCAGCCAGACTGAGCTTGTAGATGAGACCACTCAGGCTATCCAGACGATCCGCCAGAGGATTGAGACTGCCCAAAGTAGACAGAAGAGTTATGCTGACACACGCCGTAGGTCACTTGAATTCCAAGTTGGAGATTCAGTATTTCTCAAGGTCGCCCCTATGAAGGGAGTGATGAGATTTGGCAAAAAGGGCAAGCTAAGTCCTCGCTACATAGGACCCTACAGGATCATATAGAGGGTTGGTAAGGTAGCATATGAGTTGGACTTACCAGAGGATATGTCAGCTATCCACAGTACATTTCATGTCTCCATGCTAAAGAAGTGTATTCACGACCCTAGCCAAGTGATTCAGCCTCAGTCAGTACAGATCCAAGAAGATCTTAGTTATGAGAGCAGACCGACACAGATAGTGGACAAAGCAGTTAAAAGATTAAGAAACAAAGAAGTGCCACTAGTGAAGGTCATCTGGCAGAATCAAAAGCATGAAGAGGCTACTTGGGAACGTGAGGACAGCATGAGAGAGAGATATCCAGAATTATTCTAAGTTCGAGGACGAACTTTTCATAAGGTATGGGGGATTGTAACGCCCCAAAATTCCCAATTTTAGTTCTTAAAGTCCTTAGAATTATTTAAAAATGGTTTAGAAATATTCTAGATATTTTTAGGAATTTTTAGAATATTTTTATGAAATTTTCCGAATTCGTTTAGTATTTTTAAAAAAGGAAAAACGTTTAAGGGCAGCAGGGGGTTCGAACCTGCGACCACCAGGAGACCAGGCGCGCGCGCGACCAGCTGGGCTGGTTCATTTTGTTGATAGAGAATAAGCGAACCAATAGATAAGTTGTGGTTAGGTCAATCCGCCTCATAAAGATAGTATAAATAGATGAGTTAAGAGAGGAAATTAGATTTTTGGTTTTTCTCTTCCTCACCCTAGCCGCGCGACATCCTCCCCCTCTCACGCATGCACGCCAACACCAAGCCCTTTCTCTTCTCTTCCAAGGGGCGCCGGCCAAGGAGGGATCAAGGAAAGCGGAGCGTTGCGTTCGTCTCGACGAGGAGAACGCGTAGGCGCGAAGAATTCTCCGAGATCTCAAGTTTCTCCCGAGCCCTAGACGTCAATCTTGGTTGTAAGTCCAAGATATCGATGTAAGTACTGCTCACCTGCAGTAAGAGGCGGTTTTTCCGCAAGAATCTTCCTTAAAAGTTTTTAAAAGAGATATTTCCTTTTTGTTTGAGTTTTTGCATGTGATCTTAGTTCATTATATGCTTATATATGTTGATTAAGTACCCTATGTGAGTTTAGGGTCCAAGAAAAGCTATGAGAAAAGTAAAGAGAAGATAAAGATAAGAAAAGAAAAGGCCAAGGCCCTAAGAAATCCCCAAAAGTCAAGACATAGGGATTTTAGCACGCAAGGTGCTCGAGAAAATGCCAAGGCATTTACAGATAAGAAAGAAAAGAAAGAAAAACTATTTTATTTTCTAAGGCCAGTACCCGGCGTCCAAGGGCGTCGTTAAAGAAATCCAGGTGTCCAATTCCAAGGTCTTGGCCCTGGTAGACCAAGGTCTGCTCTATTAGGATTGGTGGCTCGCTACCCCAACCTTTTAGGGAACGCGCATATGAGATGGTACTTACGTCTTCAGTGGATCCAAGTGATTATTATTTTCAAGTATATGCTTTAGCAAACTTTTCTAAAGTTTAAAAAGTTTTCAAAAGTTAAAGAATAGCTAAAGTTTCAAGTTGAGCCAAGAAAAGTAAATTGAGATTTATTATTGCTTGAGTATGCATGTGTTGAGTTATACATGTTCTTAGTTTCTTTCGAGCATATTAGTATCTCATATGATTTTCATATTGTTCTAGAAGCATGTTTGCACATTTCGAGATTTTGTGAGCTAGATAGTACTTACTAAGCTTTTTGCTTACTAGTTGTATTTCCTCTTACTGCAGATAAAGGTAAAGGCAAGCAATTCTGAAGGAAGACGACGAGGCGGTGCTGAGTAAAGTGTGTGTGGTGGCTGATTATGGAGAGATCTTTGGCACAAGACAATTTAGTTGTTTAATTCGCAATGTTATAGTTCATTTGAATTTCAAGTTCTTGTTTTGTGGAGTTTAGCGAACATTTAAGTTTTGGATAGTTTTACATACTCAATTTCTTAGAGTAAAGATTCCATGTCATTTCTTTTAACCTATATATTCTTATGATTGCATTGGATGAGTAGAAATGTGAGTAGATGGAGATATTGATACTTGGTTAGATAAATGGATGCATGTGCCAAGATAGTATCAATTTCTTCTTTGAAATAAGTTTCATTGCTTAAATATGTTTAGAAAAGTTGCATTCACATTTCATAATGCTTTAGCAAGGTCATAGAACATGTATTTGGTGTCATGAATGTATAGAAGTCAAGATTGGTACAAACTTTAGTGTTAAAGTTCATATAACTTGATTAGTTTATTTTCTTCCGCAAAAGTCCAAATTTCAAGTTTATGGATTCGTTTTGATTGGCTAAACTCATTTGAAAACTGTCATAGAGTGTAGAAATGGTGTCATGATTCCATATGGCTCGAAATTATAGGTTTGGAGGAGCTGTGAAGCAACTGCCGAAACCTGAATTTTCTGAATTCAGGCCTACCAGTCGACTGATACAGTATCAGTCGACTGATACCCGATTGTGGTGTTGGGCGAGGCAAGCTTCAAAGTGTACCATTTGCGAGCTTTTGAGATAGAAAGTGTGATATGTTATTATGCATGATTACTTAAGTTAGAATATAATTGTTAGATGAATTTAAAAGTTTAAAAAAAAAAAAAAGATTTTCGCATTTTTAGTCATGTATCAAAAGTCGAGAAGTAGAGAGAAGTAACGATCCGTCTGAAGCAGAGAAGGCGGGTCGCTACAACCGTCCCTTCTCTTAGGTAGCTAATAGTGGTGAACTTGTTCACATCCCCGGTCATGTGTCTTGAGCATCCACTATCTACTATCCACATAGTTGGGGCCTCCTTCACCTTTACCTAAACAATATGGAAAACACACTCTTTTGGTACCCATATCTTTGATCCATAAGTATCATTTAGAAATCTCTTAGGTACCCATGCCTTCTTTGTGGTTCCCCTATCCCCTAGTCTCTTAGATCCTACCGGTAAGTGAAACAAATTCTACCTCCTTGTTCTTAGGCCTATAACCCAACCCGGCCTTGTTATACACAGCCCTTTGACTATTGATGATCATATCTAGGTTACTAAATCCCACTTGGAATTTCCTAAGGGCCTTCGTGAGGTCATCTACCTGTTTCCTTAATTCCCTATTTTCATTTTCAAGGTGTGAAACATGTGAAGAGGTAGAACTAGCTTGCAAATCTTTATGTTTAGTAGCTTCTACTCTAAGCATGGCAATATGTTCTTTTAGATCCTTAACCTTACGTCTAGCCTTAGCTAAGTCCATGTTCGTGCTAAAAATTATTTTCACTAAAGTAGAGGAGGGTAAATGGTATACCTCACTTACCGAAACTTCTGACTCTGATGATGAAGTGGAGGAACTCTCATCTTCACTACTTGAGCTTCGTTCATCATCTGATGATTCTGAGTGATCTTGTGCCATAAGAGCAAAGTGGGAGACTTGCTTTTCTTCTTCCTCTGAGGATGAGGGATCATCCCAAGTTACCTTGAGGTTGGTGGCACCCTTCTCCTTTCCCTTTGATTTCTTCTTGTCACTCTTCTTCTTCTCTTCCTTCTTCACATCCCTTTTCTTCAATTGAGGGCACTCGTTCTTCATATGTCCCTCTTGATGGCAGTTGTAGCAAATTTTGTCCTTGGCCTTACCCTTGCCCTTGGACCCTTTCCTTGCATAGGACTTGTTAGATACACTTTTAAAAGCTCTATGAAATTTTCTTACCATGAAGGCCTCTTGGTCACTGTCCATAGAGGCGCTTGACTCCTCTGAGTCTGATGAAGATGAGTAGACCACCTTATTCTTTTCCTTTCTCCTCTTCTTTTCCTTTTCTGCAACAAAAGCAATACCCTTCTCTTTTGCCGAGACATTAGCTTTCTCGTGTAGTTCAAATTCACAGAAAAGATCGTCTAATTTAACTAAAGATAAGCCCCTTGATACCTTCTAAGCATCAACCATGGATGCCCACAAGGTGGTTCTCGGGAAGGTTTGTAATACGTATCTGCCGATGTCCCGGTTCTCGATCTTCTCTCCAATCACATGGAGCTCGTTTATCACTTCCTTTAACATTCCATGAGGCTGGCTGACGATCTCATTGCTCTTTATGGAAAGGGATTGCAGTTGGGCCACTAGTAAGTTCTTCTTGGCTCTTCTGGACTCGTTTGACCCCTCGTTCAACTCTACCAACTTGTCCCACAGTTCCTTGGCGCCCTTGAACGGCACCACCTTGTTCAGTTGCTCCTTCGAGTGCTCGCATTGCAATGTGGTGGTGGCCTTGGCATTTGATTGTGCCCTCTTCATCACCTCCTTCGACCATGATCTCATTGGTGTTGGGTCTCCTCTTTCATCGACGGGCACCTCGAAGCCATCTGCAATACTTATCCAATTTTCAATATCATTCATGAGGTAATATTGCATCCTACCTTTCCAATAGGCGAAGTCGTTCCCGTCGAAGAACGGAGGTCGGGCGGTGGAGTATCCCTCTTGAAACACCATTGAATTGCTCCGGTTGACGGTTAGATCTTCCGAAACGCACCGGCTCTGATACCAACTAAAGGATCGTTTAGGCGTGCAGGGGGGTGAATGCACTTTTTCGGATCTTGGATCTCTACAGAATTGTTAGCACAGCGGAAATTGTATGTAAAGAAATCAAAAACAATGCTAACACTTATCGTTTACTTGGTATCCACCCAGATGAGTGACTAGTCCAAGGATCCACGCCGCGAGCACCACTTTTCACTATCGAAAAGTCTCCTTGAGGTGGAGAAACCTTTACAGCAAGATCTTCCACTTTACAGATGCAGAAATACAAGAGAGGAAGCAAAAATCACTCTACAGACGGGCAGCACTTCGACACTGTACTGAACTATACCATGCACGTGCAAAAAGTACTCCTTTTATAGGTAAAAAGGACAGACTCGCAGTCTGTCCAGCCCCGTACCAGTCGACTACACCAAGGGCAGTCGACTGGCCCAGCATTAATTGCTGGCCAACGGCTAGTTTCGGGGTATACCAGTCGACTGCCCCTGGGCCAGTCGACTGGTCCGATGCGTCAAACTTTCTGTGAGTTTTGGCAATCGACTGCCCCAAGGCCAGTCGACTGCCCTGCCTCACAGCTCAGCTCCAGCCACTCCAGACCTTTTACTTCGCGTGTGCCTTCAGGTCTGCTCCCTTGGCTCGCCCCTTGAAGTCCTTCCTCTGGCTATCGTCCCTCGGATGCGCACACAAGCCTTCCCTTGGCTTGCCTCCATGCCACCCTTCACGTGTGCCCTTGAAGTCCACTTCCCGGCTTGCCCTTGGAGCTCTCCTCCCTCGGCTCTCGTCCCTCGGATTTGTCCACCATGTGTGATTCTCCAAGTCGTGCAAACTCAATCACACACATCAAATATAACATAACACTCTAACCTTAAACATATTCGCCCACACATCAAAACCATGATCTTCCAATCATTTAAGGGCCGATTGCCTCAACAGTTCAAATATCATTCATTCATCACTCATCTACTATATGAAAGTAGAAACAAGCATGTAGAATCATTATCTAAATTTAAACATAACAAAGGTGAGAAAAACTTCCTTGGCCGAAAGTTCCTCATGGTCTTTCCTTTCATTTTCTTTTTTTTCACACAACATCACAAGCACTTGTAGGGGATCATAAATACACATAATAAGCCATTATGTTGCAGGTGCAGGAGTCTTACCACTTGCGCAAAAATCCCAAAAGATGTCCTAAACTTTGGAGAAGAAAAGGGCCTCTTAAACTTGGTGTTTCCTCTTGTTCCTCCCTTCTTCTTTTCCCGGTTTCCTTAGAGTGGTGAGGCTTATTTTGGGGGCAGCAAGAGGGCTCTAGAATCTCGGTGAGGGAGAGGAGGAAGAGGAAAGGTTTGGTGGAAGAGAAATGGGAGTTTTCTTGACCGAAAATGCCTTAAGCATTTTTCCCTTTCCATGCTCTTTTATAGGGAGTGAAGAGGCAAGCACCTCTTCAATGGTGCCTCATTATTTTCATGTGTCTCTTCACTTATCTTCTATTCATCTATGATTTCCCATCTCCTCCTAATAGCACTCCCCTGCTGGGTGAATTGGTTACATATGCATTCTTAAGGCTTGGCTTTTCTTTGAGGTCCAAGGTTCAATCCTCGGCACCTCCTCTTCTTTTTGCTTTCTCTTCCTTTTATTATTTTTTTCCAAGCCCGCATATCCAAAGCCCACCTAGAGAATGCTACTTATTTAATTCATACACATGCATATGCATATCATTATTCATTCATACATGTGTAGGATACTCAAGCATATCAATAAATATAATACCTAAGCATAATTATCTCACATCCACTACATATCAAGATAATGCCTAACATTTCTTTATTCACAACTTTTCTCACTAAATTCGTAATATTATTCTTGGTCACATGTTCCATTCTTACCATGCTAGAGAGGAAAATTTGGGGCGTTACAGGTACACTAGGCATGAAGTCCTAGTTCTAAGAATTGGGCACTAAGTCCTGGTCGCGAGCTAGGCAACTAAGTCCTGACATAGGGTTGGGGAATAAGTCTTGGTCGCGGACTGGGCACGAAGTCCTGATTTGAGTAATTGAGAAATAAGTCCTGGCTAAGCTTGGGCACCGAAGACCTGACCGAGGGTTGGGCAAGAAGTCCAGGTCGCAGACTGGGCATGAAGACCTGGTATGAAGGATTAGGCAAAAGTCCAACCTGAGGAGCCGGTTGGCAAATAGGTAAACTCTCCTGAGAGGAGTAGGTGAGGACGCGTTCCCCGTATGAGGGAACATTAGGCGTCGGTTCAACCTAGGGTTCCATTTGGAAAGCCCAAAGTCAAAACTAAGATAGCTCAAGCTGTTAATATTAGTTAAATTCATCTCATTTATATGTTTCTTGTGTTTTGGAACTATCCCTGGTTGCAGGAACGAAGGGATGAAGGTTTCTGCTCCCAGGCGCTTCAATGGAGTGAGGAGCCCTTCTGGGCTAGGCGCCTATGTTGAGACAGGTGCTCCAGACAAAGGGTAACTCTAAAGCAACTGCGGAGCAAGCCACAAGACTACAACAGAGGCACCTGTGTTAACACAAGCGCCCCAATTAGCTCAGGCGCCCCAGTTGAAGGGATAAGTGCTGGCCAAGTTTGCGGATTGAGGTTCGCGCAGAGAGGGCCATGTGTCAGGCGCCCCCTTCAACACAGGTGCCCCAGCTACGACTATATAAAGGGGTTCACCCCCATGGCTTCCAAAACAATTGCTTTCTACGCATTCATTCAAGCGCAACGCTTCGACAAGCTCCGGGCTCAAGATTCAAGCGCCAACGACGACCCGCGGCTCCGAATTTCCATCTTCTTCAATCGTCGGTATAAAATTGTTTTACTGCTGTACTTTCTTTTTAATTCTATATTCAATCTTTAGTTGTAACATTTTACGCAATATAGAATTGCTCATCGTAAACGGTCAAGGACCGTCGGCCTTGGAGTAGGGGTCGATCACGACTCCGAACCAAGAAAAACAAACGTGTTTGCATTGCCTTGTTTTACATTCCGCTGCATAAATTACTCTTATGTTTTTCGAAAAATATCTCGATCGATATTCACCCCCCCTCTATCGATTCGAACCGATCCCACAAAAGGTATTCAAACAAAAACTATCTAACCTCATGAATAGTTCTTATATTGGCTCCCCCTGGATCATATCCCCAATATAGTCTGTCTAAGTAATAGATATGATCCTTGGGAATCCAATATTGATTTGGTCCGGCTTGATTAGTCAAGCGTAGTTTGGGGACCCATGCTTCGACTCGAGTGCTAGGGTTGTTAATTAAAGAGTAGTAAAACCTAACTCGTGAATTGGTTTTAAATCCAATTCTAGATCGATTTAGAATAGATTTCTATTTTCCAAGAATCATATCAAGATTCATGGAACCCATGGTAAATTGTTCTAAATTTGCTCTAAGTTCATTGACTAGACCTTTGTGAGCGAAATTATCTTCCTCAAGTCTTTGGACTTGAGTAGAGGTTTCTTCCTGAACTTGCTTAGTCAAAGGACTTGAGCTAGTGTCTTCCTTTAGGAGTTTTACCTCCTCTCGGAGAGACCTGGCCCAGTTATTGAACTTAGCCAGTTTATAAGATAAGTATGAAATTATCTCGTAAAGATCCAGTTTGGAGAAACCAGTTACCTTAAGTCAACCCGTTTCCGACAATGAGATGGCCCCGTGCTCTATTTTTTCATCTGATTTGGAGTCACTGTCGATCTCGTCTTTAGCTATTAAGGTGAGGAGGTTGGATAGAGTTGATCATCCTGGTCCGATTCCGAAGATGACTCATCCCAGGTGTTAGTGATATGAGAAAAGTGTCCTAAGGCAATCGCCTTATGATTGTTATTATTTATTTTAATAAATGAATATTCACTATTTGAGTATACATGTTTATGTATTTGATTGAGATCTTAAACTCATTTACTGAATGTCCGCAATATAATTCACAGCATGAGAGAATTTGTGATGAATTCACAACTAGTGATTATCTCTACATGTGCAATTGTGAAGTATTGAAATTGTCCCTAGTCGATGAATTGATAAATACGGACACTATCAATTCTGTTGAGACTAGCATGGGTTATTCTCTAATCAGCTGATTCTCACTGGCTGGGGACATTGGGATGTCCGGAGATAAATATGAATGCTAGTTAAGTGAACTAGTTCATTGGAGTGACTGGATGTAAAACTTCATATGGTAGTCTACATATAGATATGTCAGTGAAGTTCTTACTGCAGCTTAAGTGCGATGTTCCTTTGACTTATGGTGTTCAAGTCATCTTGGTCATGGAGACTTATACTTTGATATCTTAAGCAAGCATCTCCAAGGAGGTGTGGACGCAGGATGCTTGGGTATAAGCCGAAGTGCCCGAAGATGATTGAACAGCCTACAAAGGATTCACCACTACTTGCGAGGAGATGTATACCCAAGGCCTATCGTCGGATTGTTATTCGAAGTCTCTGGCCAGAGCATGACATGTTCAGAGTATGAATCTCTTAGATACATGAGAGTAATTAGAATCCGTAGGACGAGAAAACATTACTTGGGCTAGGTGTGACGTAGGCAGCCTAGTGGGGACTGACACACATAGACTATGTCCTGAACCAAGTGGGTATAAGATGGTGAAGGGAATGGGGCACGATTCATTATAGCTGTTGAAGGGTTTCAGAATTATTTTTGAGGTCAACCGTTGATCTTTCAATTAATTGGGGATCATGATGTACTACGAGGTGCCACTCATGATCATTCTATAATTGGTTAATTATAGACGGTCAACATAAATCGAAAGCCTATTTAGTCACACGCACTATGAGATATTTGAGGGATTTAAAACGAGTTGAAAATTAGATTTTCCAATCAAGAGAGATTAGGTTTGGTAGAGCCAAACGATAAGTCTAATCTGAATTTTTCAGAGATGCATCGGAAGCGTAAAATGACTAAGTCTTTTGAAGACTTAATAGATGAATTAAATGAGTTTAATTCATTGGGGTGTGGCCTGGATAGGCCGACCAAAGAGGGTCCCCACCCTCTTTTCTTGGTCAGCCACAACAAAGGGAGGGAACCAAATTATTTGGTTCAATTTATAAAATAAATCAAGTGAGGTTTGTTTTATAAAATTATGAATGATATAAATTTTTATATAAACCAAGGTTTGGTTTGTTTTTCATGGAAATTAAAATGAACCATGGATTGGATTATTTTATTTTATAAAATCAATCATGGATTGATTTACCATGATAAAGAAATTTATATGAAATTTATTTTTCATGGAAATTAAAATGAACCATGGATTGGTTTATTTTATTTTATAAAATCAATCATCGATTGATTTACCATGATAAAGAAATTTATATAAAGAAATTTATATAAAATTTATTTTTCATGGAAATTAAAATGAACCATGGATTAGATTATTTTATTTTATAAAATCAATCATGGATTGATTTACCATGATAAAGAAATTTATATAAAGAAATTTATATGATAAATTTCTTATGAAAATTTATTCCATAAGCAAAAAGAGACTTGGTTGATTTTTATCATGAATTAAAATATGATTTTAACCATGATATAAAATGAAGACTTGGCATGATGGAATAAGTCATAGAATATTTATATGATAAATTTCTTATGAAAATTTATTCCATAAGAAAAAAAGAGACTTGGCGGTTGAGAGACCACTATATAAAGGACCCAAGGCAAGGCTTGGAATTCATTCGAAATAATCAAAGTATTCTTGCTTGGGCTCTCTCCCTCTCCTCCCTTCTTTCTCTTGGCCGGCCTCTCCCTTCTTCTCCCTTCTTCTTGCCGTGAGCACAAGGAGAAGCACTGAGGTGACGAAGTTCTTCCGTTGGGACGATCTTCCTCTCCGGCCATCATCACCTGGGATTGGGTGCAAATCATCTTCCTCCTCCTCGCCGGAATTGTGATTCCGGCCAACCTTGGTGGTGAGTTTTTCCGATATAATTACTTTTCTCTTGGTTTCTAGTCGCGTTCTCGGAGAATCTAGTAGTTCTCAAGAACATGAAACTCGTGGCTTTGCGAAGTCATCCCGATGATACTCGGCGTGGACGCGAATAGAGGCGGAGCTTCCGAGGGACGCTTACGGTTGGATCTCGTCCCTTCCTTCGAGTTACGCTAGGTAATACGTAAATTAGTTTACATTTCTGTAAAATTTTAAATATATGATCATGTCTACACAAGATAAGGTTGCATGCTTAGATGTGTGGTTAAATAATTTGAGAAATTATTTATGCTAAACCTTCCGCTGCACATAATTAATTTTAAAATTACGAACCCGCATCAATGTCAACATGCACCCGGTCCCAACAGTGGTATCAGAGCAAGGTTAGTGTTCGACATAATCATATAATTATTTTGCGGAAAACATTGTCATAATCTCAATTTTGGAAAATTTTT
The DNA here is from genome assembly GCA_024364735.1 of Boesenbergia rotunda. NCBI lineage: Eukaryota > Viridiplantae > Streptophyta > Magnoliopsida > Zingiberales > Zingiberaceae > Boesenbergia > Boesenbergia rotunda. The sequence goes on along the minus strand of JAGFNQ010003063.1, from coordinate 669,342 downwards.
CAATTATGGAAACTTTCCAATTATGGTAAATTTTAGATTTAGGAATTTCAAAGTTTGGAAATCCTCATGAAATTTCACAAACTTTTGAAATATCCCTATTTTTGAAATTTTATGATAATTGTGAAAACATTCCATTTTTGGAAACTTTCCAATTTTGGAAATTTCCTATTTTGAAAATTTTTTAATTTTGGAAATACGTAAGTTTTCTTTGTACCAGAAACTTACAATTATTCTGAAAATTTTTATTTTTGGAAACTTTCCATTTATGAAAAGCTCACAATTTTGGGCACTTTCTTTCAAGAAAGTCTAGACAAAATATGGGAATATTAATTGATATTTAAATTCATAATTAGAAATTAAATTATTTACAAAATTCTTTATTTTGGATTGAGCCTCGGGGAGCCGTCCAATTTAAAGTTAGTTGTTATAATTAAATTTCCTAAATTGAATTTAAGCTGTCAAATGTTTAATTTGGATTGAGCCTCGGGGAGCCGTCCAAATTATATTATCAATAAATTCTTATTTTGGAATGAGCCACGGGGAGTCCAAATTAAGTTATTGATATTAATTTTCCATAAATAAAATATGTGATCAAATCTTAGAAATTTTTGAGGTGATTCTCAAACGATAATTTCCTTATTTGATTTATAAGGTGATGCTCTTACATATTACTGTCTCCAAAATAAATTAGGAAAATTATTTTCCTATAGACTAGTATATTTCGTTAAATAAGATTTTTATGAAAATAATATGTGGTTTAATTAAGGGAATCTGTCTCTTAATTTAATAAGATTTGATTTAGAGAAATCAAAGTCTTAAACATATTATTTCCGAAATTGATTATGACAATTTAGGAAAATGTTTCCCAAAACAATTCCTTGAATAAAGTGTGAAATTAGAATTAGGAAATCCGGTTACTAATTCAATTAATGAGACTTGATAAATTAAGTCACATACATACTTTATTAAGGAAATTGTTAGAACATGACATAATTATATATCATGAATGTACTTAAAAGAAAAAGGATGAGACCCAAAACCCCTTACAAAATATTAAGGCCAACACCTTCCATTAATATGGTTAGAACCGGAGTTTTGTTTCTCGTTTGGGTTGATGGACACATTCATGCCCGGCTTGAACCTCAACATGTTCAAACCATGGAATTAGTTTATGATTAATATAGTTGGAGTCAGAGGTCAATCCTTAGTTTTGGTTGTTGGACACATCCAAGCCTGACTAAACGGTTGAATGAGCTGCAACCATATTAAAACTATTTCTTGATTAATGGGTCAGCCTTAAGCTTGGAGCATCGATTTGTTGTGCCACAGCCAAGGTCGATGTAAAGAGTGGTGCAGTTGGGTGCTATGTATACTCTTGCATACATGTTAATGAGTTTACAACCCAATGATTTATGCAAACATTCAATTAGTTGATAGCATAATGTGATAGTTACATATATGTAATATGTAATCGGTATAATTACCTACCTTCATAGCTAAGAATAACTTGATGGCCCCAACCATGGTTGTTCTTATCTATGGTTGGATATCAACCTATTTGGAGATGTTCCTACGATCTCCCGAATTGATAAAAAGGGTTATTCAATTCGAAAAAATAACTAGGATTTAATTAATGTATATTGATGCATTCTTCTCATCACATAACCTCAATTTGTATTTCTAGGATAATCACCTGATCATGTCTTCTCTGAATTTGCATTCCATTTTGGACACCAATAAGTTAACTAAGGACAAAAAGATTGAAAAGGCACCAAAAGGCACTTGCCATCACTGCTGCAAGGAGGGCCACTGGCGAAGAAACTGCAAGGTTTATCTTGAGTCCTTGAAGAAGAAGGCATCCGATGCCCCATCCTCTTCAGGCATCTTCGTTATTGAATGTCACTCTATTTCCTCGTACACATGGGTACTTGATACTGGGTGTAGCTCACATATATGTAATGACATACAAGGGCTAAGGAATAGAAGAAAACTCGTCATTGGAGAAGCGAATTTGCGAGTTGGAAATAGAGCAGAGATTGCTGCTGTTTCCATCGGAACATATTTGCTAAAGCTCCCTACCGGACCTGCCTTAGAATTGGATAATTGTTATTTTGTTCCTTCATTAATAAAGAACATCGTATCTATTTCATGCTTGAATGAAAAGTGTTACCATTTAACTTTTAGTAACAATTGTTGTTACATAACTTTAAATGGTGTTCTTTATGGGACCGGAACTTTATGCAATGGTATCGACACGTTAGATTTATCCGGTGACATTTTCAATATCGAAGTTAGCAACAAACGTGCTCGAATAGATAATCAAATAGACTCCTATACGTGACATTGTCGTCTTGGCCATGTAAGTAAGAAACGCATGACCAAATTACACCGATGTGGAATTCTGGAATCATTTGAACCCGGTTCATTTGATACATGCAAATCATGCTTAAAAGGCAAGATGACCAAGTTACCCTTTTCGGAAAAGGTAAACCAGTGGGAGAATTGCTTGGTCTAATACATACTGATGTATGTGGACCAATGTCAACTCTTGCACAAGGAGGCTATAGCTACTTCATTACCTTTATCGATGATCACTCATGATTCGGGTATGTGTTCTTAATGAAACACATATCTGAAGCTTTTGAGAAATTCAAAGAGTTCAGAAGTGAAGTAGAGAAATAGCTTGGCAAAAGTATTAAGATACTTCGATCTGATCGGGGTGGTGAATACTTAAGTCAAGAGTTTCATGATTATCTTAGGGACAATGGGATATTGTCTCAATGGACTCCGCTGTATGCACCACAGCATAATGGTGTATCTGAGAGGCGTAACCGAACCTTGATGGACATGGTTAGATCTATGATGAATCATGCAACTCATCCAAAATCCTTTTGGGGCTATGCACTTAAGATAGCTATTTACTTGCTAAATAGAGTCCCGACCAAGGTAGTCTCTACTACTCCATATGAGACGTGGAATAGTAAGAAACCTCATTTAACTCACCTTAAAATATGGGGTTGTCCTGCTTATATGAAGCGGACTGTATCAGACAAATTGGATACTAAGTCTGATAAATGTCTATTTATTAGATACCCTAAGGAAACGAAAGGTTACCAATTCTATCATCCCTTGGAACAAAAGGTGTTTGTTTCAAGGCATGCTGTGTTTTTAGAAAAATAATTTCTTTTACAAGAAAATAGTGGGAGTAATATTGAACTTGAAGAAGTTCAAGAAACTCTAATAGACATTACAGAGACACCTAGTCTAGACCCACAACTGAGAACTCATAATGATGAGCTATCAGTTGAACCTAAAATAACACCACCTCTTCGTAGGTCTGATAGGACACATAATATTCCAGAGAGATACGGATTTCTCATAAGTGAATCAAACGACGTGTTAGTCATTAACAATGACGAACCTATCAGTTATGATGATGTTTTGAAAAGTTCAGAAAGGGACAAATGGCTTGAAGCCATGAAGTCGGAAATGGATTCCATGTATCAAAATCAAGTATGGGACTTGGTTAACCCACCTGAAGGGATTAAGCCCATAGGGTGCAAGTGGGTTTTCAATAAGAAAGCCGACATGGAAGGTAATGTTGTTACCTTTAAGGCTAGATTAGTGGCAAAAGGATATCCTCAGAAACAAGGAATTGATTATGACGAAACCTATTCGCCAGTAGCTATGCTTAAATCCATTCGGATGCTCCTAGCCATAGCAGCTCATTATGACTATGAGATATGGCAAATGGATGTGAAAACAACTTTCCTTAATGGAAACCTGCTTGAGGATGTATACATGATACAACCAGAAAGTTTCACATCGGTTGATAAAACCAAAGTATGCAAGCTTCAACGATCCATATATGGACTGAAGCAAGCATCCAGGAGCTGGAACATCCGTTTTGATGATACAATCAAAGAGTTTGATTTCTCACAAAATCCTGATGAACCTTGTGTGTACAAGAAGGTTAGTGGGAGTGCAGTCGTATTCCTAGTGTTATATGTCGATGACATATTACTTATAGGAAACGATATATCAGTCTTACAGTCAGTTAAAATTTGGTTGTCCAAATCTTTCTCCATGAAAGACCTAGGAGAAGCAACCTATATCCTTGGGATTAGAATCTATAGAGATAGATCAAAACAGTTGCTTGGTCTTTCGCAGTCTACATATATAGACCGAGTGCTAGAAAGGTTTAGCATGTCGGAATCCAAGAAAGGTTACCTTCCCATCAGGCATGGGATCAACCTTTCGAAGTCTATGTGTCCGCGCACAGAAGACGAGAGGATTTGCATGAATAAGATTCCTTATGCATCCGCGATAGGATCTATCATGTATGCTATGTTATGTTCTATGCCCGATGTATCGTATGCTCTGAGCGTCACAGCAGACACCAGTCTAATCCAGGAATGGATCATTGGGCGGTTGTCAATACAATCCTTAAGTACTTAAGAAGAACTAAGGATGTGTTCCTAATATATGGAGAAGGTGATATGGTAATACGTGGGTATATAGATGCCAATTTCTAGATAGATAAGGATGACTCCAAATCTCAGTCTGGATACATATTTATTTTGAATGGAGGCGCAATAAGTTGGAAGAGTTCCAAACAAGACACCGTAGCGGATTCTACCTCGGAAGCGGAATAAATTGCAGCTTCGGAAGCAGCAAATGAAGCAGTCTGGATCAAGAAGTTTGTCTCAGAACTTGGTGTGGTTCCAACCATTGATGAAGCAATAACGGTTTATTGAGACAACAATGGAGCTATTGCACAATCGATGGAACCAAGGTCTCATCAACGATCCAAACATGTGCTTCACCGCTATCATCTTATCAGAGAGATTATAAGTAGGAATGATATACAAATTGAGAAAATTCCCACTGAAAGGAATTTAGCGGATCCTTTAACTAAGACCATACCTCAAAGCAAGTTTAAGGGTCATGTTAGAGCCTGTGGTATTGGATACCATAGCGATTGGCATTAGGCCAAGTGGGAGTTTGTTAGTGATATGAGAAAAGTATCCTAAGGCAATCGCCTTATGATTGTTATCATTTATTTTAATAAATGAATATTCACTATTTGAGTATACATGTTTATGTATTTGATTGAGATCTTAAACTCATTTACTGAATGTCCGCAATACAATTCATAGCATGAGAGAATTTGTGATGAATTCACAACTAGTGATTATCTCTATATGTGCAATTGTGAAGTATTGAAATTGTCCCTAGTCGATGAATTGATAAATACGGACACTATCAATTCTGTTGAGACTAGCATGGGTTATTCTCTAATCAGCTGATTCTCACTGGCTAGTGACATTGGGATGTCCGGAGATAAACATGAATGCTAGTTAAGGGAACTAGTTCATTTGAGTGACTGGCTGTAAAACTTCATATGGTAGTCTACATATAGATATGTCAGTGAAGTTCTTACTACAGCTTAAGTGCGATGTTCCTTTGACTTGTAGTGTTCAAGTCATCTTGGTCATGGAGACTTATACTTTGACATCTTAAGCAAGCATCTCTAAGGAGGTGTGGACCCAGGATGATTGGGTATAAGGCGAAGTGTCCGAAGATGTTTGAAAAGCCTACAAAGGATTTACCACTCCTAGCGAGGAGTTGTATACCCAAGGCCTATCGTCGGATTGTTACTCGAAGTCTCTGGCCAGAGCATGACATGTTCAGAGTATGAATCTCTTAGATACATGAGAGTAATTAGAATCCGTACGACGAGAAAACATTACTTGGGCTAGGTGTAACGTAGTCAGCCTAGTGGGGACTGACACACATAGACTATGTACTGATCCAAGTGGGTATAAGATGGTGAAGGGAATGGGGCACGATTCATTATAGCTGCTGAAGGGTTTCAGAATTGTTTTTGAGGTCAACCGTTGATCTTTCGATTAATTAGGGATCATGATGTACTACTAGGTGCCACTCATGATTGTTCTATAATGGGTTAATTATAGAGGACCAACATAAATCGAAAGTGTTGGGACCGGGTGCATGTTGACATGGATACGGGTTCGTAATTTTAAAATTTAATTACGTGCAGCGGAAGGTTTAGCATAAATAATTTCTCAAATTATTTTAACCACGTATCTAGCATGCAACCTTATATTGTGGAGACATGATCATACATTTAAAATTTTGCAGAAAGTAAACTAATTTACTTAATACCTCGCGTAACTCGTAGAAAGGGACGAGATCCAACCGTAGCGTCCCTTGGAAGCTCCGCCTCTATTCGCTTCCACGCCGAGTTTTCTTCGGGATGACTTCGCAAAGCCATGAGTTTCGTGCCGACAAGAACTACTACATTCTCCAAAGGCACGACAAGAATACCAAGAGAGAGATGAAAAACTAAACACCAAACGAAGAACGAAATTAAGATTCTGGGAGGAAGGAAGGAGTCACGCCCGCTTCTTCTTCTTCTTCGGCCTCTTCTTGGTGGTGGATGCTCACGGCAAAGGGGGAGGGCTCTAGGGCCGGCGGCACTAGAAGAGGGAGAGGGAGAGAAGGAGAGGGAGAGAGGCTAGGCAAGAATCCTTGATCTCTTGGATTAATTTCCAAGCCTTGCCTTGGTACCTTTATATAGTAGCCTCTTATTCGCCAAGTCTCCTCTTAACGGAATAAATTTTTCATAAGAAATTTATCTTATAAATTTTTCTATGAATTATACCGTTATGCCAAGTTTTTATTATAACTTAATTTATAATAAAAACAACCATGTCTCCCCTTTTATTATGGTAAGAAATTTCTTTATATAAATTTCTTTATCATGGTAAATCAATCCATTATTGATTTTATAAAATAAAATAAATCAATCTAAGGTTTATTTTAATTTCCATGAAAAATAAATCTCTTTATATAAATTTCTTTATATAAATTTTTTATCCATAATTTAATAAAACAAACCACGTGCAGTTTATTTTATAAATTGAACCAGAAAATTCGGTTCTCCCACTTTTAATTTGGCCGGCCAAACAAAGAGGGTGGGGACCCTCTTTGACCGGCCAAACCCAAGCCCCGACTTCATGAATTAAACTCATTTAATTCGTTCAATAAGTCTTCAAAAGACTTAGCCATTTTATGCTTCCGATGCATCTCTAAATAATTCAGATTCGACTTATCTCTCTTGATCGGAAAATCCAATTTTCAACTCGTTTTAAATCCCTCGGATTACTCATAGTGCGTGTGACTAAATAGGCTTTCGATTTATATTGGCCATCTATAATTAACCAATTATAGAATGATCATGAGTGGCACCTAGTAGTAAATCATGATCCCCAATTAATCGAAAGATCAACGGTTGACCTCAGAAACTAATCTGAAACTCTTCAGCAGCTTTAATGAATCGTGCCTCATTCCCTTCACCATCTTATACCCACTTGGTTCAGGACACGGTCTATGTGTGTCAGTCCCCACTAGGCTGACTACGTCACACCTAGCCCAAGTAATGTCTTTCTCGTCCAACGGATTCTAATTACTCTCATGTTTCTGAGAGATTCATACTCGGAACATGTGATGCTCTGGCCAGAGGCTTCGAGTAACAATCCGACGATAGGCCTTGGGTATACATCTCCTCGCAAGGAGTGGTGAATCCTTTGTAGGCTGTTCAAACATCTTCGGGCACTTCGGCTTATACCCAATCATCCTGGGTCCACACCTCCTTGGAGATGCTTGCTTAAGATGTCAAAGTATAAGTCTTCATGACCAAGATGCATTCATGTTTATCTCCGGACATCCCAATGTCACCAGCCAGTGAGAATCGGCTGATTAGAGAATAACCCATGCTAGTCTCAATAGAATTGATAGTGTCCGTATTTATCAATTCATCGACTAGGGACAATTTCAATACTTCACAATTGCACATGTAGAGATAATCACTAGTTGTGAATTCATCACAAATTCTCTCATGTTGTGAATTGTATTGTGGACATTCAGTAAATGAGTTTAAGATCTCAATCAAATACACAGACATGTATACTCAAATAGTGAATATTCATTTATTAAAATAAATGATTACAATCATAAGGCGATTGCCTTAGGACACTTCTCTCATATTACTAACAGAAAGCCTATTTAGTCACACGCACTACGAGTAATCTGAGGGATTTAAAACGAGTAGAAAATTAGATTTTCCAATCAAGAGAGATTAGGTTTGGTAGAGCCAAACGATAAGTCGAATCTGAATTTTTCAGAGATGCATCGGAAGCGTAAAATGGCTAAGACTTTTGAAGACTTAATAGATGAATTAAATGAGTTTAATTCATTGGGGCGTGGCCTGGATAGGTGATAAGTATCATTTTGTTGAATATTTTAATTGCTAAAATCCATGTTTGACCAATGTTTTACTTGCTTAATTGTGGAATTTACCCTAGGTTTTAGAACTTACCTTTATTTTGGACTTAATTGCAAATTTACACATATTTGGATTATTTGGTCACTAAATTTTTGACCTATTTTTGTAGGCATGAAAGGTTCATGGACCTAGGGCATACTGGGTCAAACATGAGTCGGAAGTGGACCCGGATCGAGTTATCAAGCTTCGGATTAATCCGGATCGTCCGATTCAAAAGCGGCTAGATCTGAGACATCCAGGACCATCTGAAGCAATCCGAGCTAGGGTTAGGGTTGATCAAGCACTTTGATCTTGATCTGAAGGTTTCATCCCAATCAGAGCTCATTCAACCGTTGGATCAAGCTCGGAGGGCTCTAGATCGTCCATTCAAAGATTAGGTTGATCTGGACCATCCGTTGCAAATCTGGAGGATCCGAGCTACCACGAAGCAGATCCTGACCCCTGATCATCATCATTAAAGTTTGGATTAAATCAGAGCAAGATCAGCCGTTGGATTGATGTGGAGAAATCTGGGCCGTCCAATGCTTAAGTATTTAATCAAACTCCCACAGCCTTCTTCCTTGTCGCATCTCTGCCGCACTGTTCATCCTCTTCTTAGTGTTCTTCATTCTTCAACTTTTTTCTTCAATCCAAGGGGCGCGACCACCCTTTCTCTTAATTTAGATCAAGTCGAGGTCACTGGGGAGAGCAATCTGTGGAGGTTTCAGCTCGGAATTGGGCAAGAACAGAGCTGAGTGAGGGTTTCCTCAGATCTGCATTTGGTTGCTTCGATTTCGGCTTTGTCCAATTCTACATCAATCCAAGCTATCTGGAGGGGTTCTCGGATAAGCCTGGATCGTTCTCGCACCTTCATTTCAATCAAACAAGGCTGAATTGAAGAAATCGATTGGGTTTTCCATCTTGAATGAGTTTGAGCTGAAATGGATAGCAAATTCAATTTCCCACTGATTTGCTGAGCTTAGGGGTTCGAGGCTAGCCCTTGCGTGACGAACAAGGAGATCTTGAGCTAATGAAGGGATTGGGGTTTAGATTTCGTATTGTATTTTAGTTGTTAGCTGCAGTTTAAATTCTGCCGTAACTCCATTTCTGAATTTTATTCCAGCTACTGTAATTTTCTTGTATGGATCGTTTCAATCTCAATTCGAGGCTCATCCTTGAGTGACAACAAGGGATTTTTGAGCTGAGATGAGAGATTGAGATTTAGTTTATTTAGTCAAATTCCATTGCAATTAGCTGTAGTTTTCAATTTCTGCCAATTCCATTTCTGAATTTTTCTGTATCAGCTGTTAGTCTTCATTTCAATTAGTTTCTGCCTAACTAGGGTTCAAATCTTCTAGTTTAATAGCTAGGGAAGGTGTTTAGTGGATAATTGCTTTTCATTTCAGTGAATTTCTTGTTTTATTGCTTGCGTGCCATTTTTGCTTCTTGCGTATCATTCTTGCGTGCCAGACCTAATTTCTGCAAGTGTTATTAGCTGTAGCTTCTGAATTTGTGTTAGTATTCGTTAGTGCTTTTCAATTCTACCAGAACATTAGATAATTTCCCATGAATTCGGATGGTTCTAATTTGTTTCTGCAATGTGATCGACTTTGAATTTCTGCACATCAGCTTCCGTATCTACAACCCAGTTTGCTAAATTGTCCTGCTTCATTTATTTTCTCTTAATTCTATAAGTTCATTAGATAGGTTTTTTGTTAGTGAATACTTGCATGAAATCTTAACTCGCTTTACAACTCAGTTTATCTCGGCATAACAATTACGATTCCTGCGTCTCAACCTAGTTTCTGCATATTAACTTTCGGTTAATCATTTCTGAACTTGTTAACAGTGAGTTTAGATTTTTCTGAATCATTTCTGGGCATTAGACTTGTGTACATGATCTAAGCGTTTTGTTCAGCTCTGAGTTCAATTCTGCATCGACTTGTCTCTGAAATTCAGTGTTCTTTCCATGCGTATCCAGCCATTAGTTTCTGAAATTGTGTATCCAGAAAACAGTGTTTGCTGAATTTTTTCTTGACCATTAGATTTGTGAACTTGATAGATTGTTCTAAGTCGGTTTGTTCTTCAATTCTATATTCATTCCTACAGTAATATCTCGGAACTGATTAGTAAAAAAATCTCTGCATCTAGTTTTAGACTTTTGGCACATAAGTTGTCTCGATTACTTGCCCACAGCTTGTATCAAGTAGGGTTTTGGCATAGGTTTTGTATTGGACTATTTTTAGACAGCTTTGCTGCATTTGATTTGGATGTGCTATCAGATCAGTTTTACAACTTCGGCTGAGTTACATTGGTTCATTAAGTTCCATTAGTTGAGTTCTTTAGGGGCATTTACTTTGTTTAGCTCCATTAATTGAGTGGTTTTTCTTTTCATTGCTTTTCCATTTCCAATTGAAACCAAACCCAGATTTTAATTGAAACCCAAAAATATCAACGACACATAAACAAGAGCTCGAATCAAACAAACTCTCAACTAATCCCGAGGAAAAATACGACCTGTGGCCCCTTTACTACGTTTTCATATTTTGATTGCAAAAAGGGTTTCCAGCTTTTCATATAAATATCTAAATTTGAGACCCACATTCGTGACAGTCTATTTGAGGGCCACCAATAGGCCGACCAAAGAGGGTCCCCACCCTCTTTGCTTGGTCGTCCACAAAAAAGGGAAGGAACCAAATTGTTTGGTTCAATTTATAAAAATAAATCAAGTGTGGTTTGTTTTATGAAATTATGGATGATATAAATTTTTATATAAACCAAGGTTTGGTTTATTTTTCATGGAAATTAAAATGAACCATGGATTGGATTATTTTATTTTATAAATCAATCATGGATTGATTTACCATGATAAAGAAATTTATATAAAGAAAGTTATATAAAGAAATTTATATAAATTATTTTTCATGGAAATTAAAATGAACAATGGATTGGTTTATTTTTATTTTATAAAATCAATCATGGATTGATTTACCATGATAAAGAAATTTATATAAAGAAATTTTATAAAAATTTATTTTTTCATGGAAATTAAAATGAACCATGGATTGGTTTATTTTATTTTATAAAATCAATCATGGATTGATTTACCATGATAAAGAAATTTATATAAAGAAATTTATATGATAAATTTCTTATGAAAATTTATTCGATAAGCAAAAAGAGACTTGGTTGATTTTTATCATGAATTAAAATATGATTTTAACCATGATATAAAATCAAGACTTTCTATGATGGAAAAAGTCATAGAAAATTTATATGATAAATTTCTTATGAAAATTTATTCTATAAGAAAAAAAGAGACTTGGCGGTTGAGAGGCCACTATATAAAGGACCCAAGGCAAGGCTTGGAATTCATTCGAAATAATCAAAGTATTCTTGCTTGGGCTCTCTCCCTCTCCTCCCTTCTTTCTCTTGGCCGGCCTCTCCCTTTTTCTCCCTTCTTCTTGCCGTGAGCACAAGGAGAAGCACCGAGGCGACGAAGTTCTTCCGTTGGGACGATCTTCCTCTCCGGCCATCATCACCTTGGGATTGGGTGCAAGTCATCTTCCTCCTCGCCGGAATTGTGATTCCGGCCAACCTTGGTGGTGAGTTTTTCCGATATAATTACGTTTCTCTTGGTTTCTTGTCGCGTTCTCGGAGAATCTAGTAGTTCTCGAGAACATGAAACTCGGCGTGGACGCGAATAGAGGCGGAGCTTCCGAGGGACGCTTACGGTTGGATCTCGTCCCTTCCTTCGAGTTACGTGAGGTAATATGTAAATTAGTTTTGGTTTTTGCAAAATTTTAAATATATGATCATGTCTACACAAGATAAGGTTGCATGCTTAGATGTGTGGTTAAATAATTTGAGAAATTATTTATGCTAAACCTTCCACTGCACATAATTAAATTTAAAATTACGAACCCGCATCCATGTCAACATGCACCCGGTCCCAACACCAGGTAGCCTGCAACGCCTTCTTCCTCCATTGCTTCTTTGTATCCTTTGTGTTTGGACACTCGGATTTAAAGTGGCCCTTCTTTCCACATACATAACAGGTGAGGTCCACCTTGTTCTTTGGTTCAGCAGGATCATCCTTTGGCTGCCCCATTTTCTTCTTCTTTTAGTCTTTCCAAGCTCTAAACAGTTTCCGGACGATGTTCAGAAGCTCTGCCAGCTCTTCCTCTTCGGATTCCGAGTTAGAATCCGGTCCTAGTTCTGGTGTCTTCCTCTTGATTTTTCTTACAATTAACGCTACACCTTTCTGTACAAGCGAACCGTTAATCTGCTCATGTAACTCAAATTCGGTTAATAGCTCATCTAACGATATTTTAGAAAGGTCCTTATAAACATTGTAGGCATCAACCATAGATGCCCACAACGAGTTTCTAGGGAATGAGTTTAACGTGTACCTGATCCGATCCCTATTCTCGAATGTGTTCTTGATGATGTGTAGTCCGTTCATGATGTACTGATATTTAGGCGTGTAGTTGGGAAGCTGTCACGCCCCGAGACCCAGGAACCGCTGATCCAATATAAAATCGGACAGCACCTCCCCTATCCGGCGGACAATTTACACATACACAGAACACGACCACGCAGTTTAATTGGCCTCAGGCCCCAAAATATAGATAGACACAATATAAAAACACAAGACAACTAAGTAAATCATACCTGACTGCGGACCGGTCCGACTTACGACGAAACAACCAATACACAAAAGCCCCTTAGGGCACACGACACATATGACATATTCCAAGTCCTAAAAGAAATATGAAATAAATACATTGCCAAGTACAAAACAAAAACCAAATTGTCACGATGGGTAGGGACTGGCTGCTGGGCACTTCTGGCGACTCCAAATATCTCAACCTGAAATAAAATCATAATGGCAACGGTGTGAGTCCATAAACTCAGCGAATACCCAACAGATATGCGCAGAAAGTTATAATAACAATAGGAGTCTACGCTGATACAGTCTCATATGAACAATATGAAAGGGTATACTGAAGATACTGAATCAAGATACATACCAGAATCCATCTTACCTGAAAAGAGGGTAATAAATACCAAATGGGACAACAATAGACATATAAGCAAGATAACAAGTCTCCAGTATATGCAATGTCAAACAAGTGCAAGAATCAAGTGCAGCAAACAATGCACGATGCAAAGTATGCACATGGTGCAATGACATAAAGTCAAACCCAGGTATCTTTTTAGGGTACTCTACAACAAGTAGAGCTTATAGAGTCTACAACAAAATAACTAAGAAAATTGAAGAAACAACCAACTTAATATTTGATGAAGAAACGAACCCAAAATCTGACAATTCTGACTTAGCTTCACCAAATACTGATCAAGAAGATAACTCTGAAACCCTAACTGAACCCTTTAATGACTTAACAATTGAACCAAATTCTGAATCAGTTGAACCAACCAATGAACCCAGAATTGAACCTATTGGACCAGCTGGACCTGAAGCTGAGCCAAGTACTAGACAAACCAAGAAACCCAGACTTAGTCACCCAACTGATCAAATTGTAGGTGATCCAACCTTAGGAGTCAGAACTAGAGCCTCCTATAGAAATCTTAGTCAAATAGCCATGATTTCAAAAATTGAACCTAAGACTATTGAGGAAGCCCTACCTGATCCTGACTGGATTTAGCTATGCAAGAAGAGTTAGCACAATTTGAGAGAAACCAAGTCTGGGAATTAGTACCTAAACCTAAGGGCAAATCCGTAATTGACACTAAGTGGGTATTTAGGAATAAGTTAAACACCAAGGTGAAATAGTCCGAAATAAAGCCCGCTTAGTAGCTAAGGGATTCAGCCAAGTAGAAGGGTTGGATTATGATGAAACCTTTGCCCCTGTAGCTAGACTTGAGTCGATTAGGATGTTACTAGCCTTTGCATCCTATAAAGGATTTAAATTATACCAAATGGATGTAAAGTCGCCTTCTTAAATGGGCTTATTAAGGAAGAAGTTTATGTAGGACAACCCCCAGGATTTGAGGATTTAGAAAAACCCGATCATGTCTACAAACTTAGTAAAGCCCTTTATGGACTAAAACAAGCACCCAGGGCCTGGTATGAAAGATTATCCAATTACCTAATCTCTAAAGAATTCAAACAAGGTCAAATTGACCCAACCTTGTTTGTTAAAATTTTAGAAAAAGATATATTTGTTGCCCAAATTTACGTAGATGATATAATATTTGGATCAACTAATTCTAAATTTCTAAAAGAATTTGTAACAATTATGGAAAGTGAATTTGAAATGAGTTTAGTTGGGGAACTCAACTTTTTCTTAGGGTTACAAATCAAACAAACTAAGGATGGAAATTATGTACATCAATCTAAATATGCAAAAGAACTAATTAAGAAATTTAAAATGGATAACTCTAAAAGTATAAGCACCCCAATGGCCACAAATGTAAAAATAGATAGTGACCCTGAGGGTAAACCAGTAGACCTAAAACTTTACAGAAGTATGATAGGAAGTCTACTATACCTGACAGCCAGCAGACCTGATATACTTTTTTCAGTAGGAATGTGTGCTAGGTACCAAACCTGTGCTAAGGAAACCCACTTAGCAGCCCTAAAAAGAGTTTTAAGATACATTAAGGGCACCCTAAACGTAGGGATTTGGTACCCTAGAACTTCATCCTTTAAGTTATCAGGATACTCTGA